>BKCP01002224.1:3200731-3219250 GCA_008636005.1 Striga asiatica
AATTGAAACAAATAAGAAAGTGAAATTTCCATCCATGACGTGAAATTTTCAACTTGGAGTCAATTGTTATGAACAATTTTTTTCTACCTATATACAATTGCTTATAAAAATACACACTACGAGTGATGAATGTTTTCATCTTTCTTGAGACAATTCCAAAGTGTGAAACATACACCATTTAAAAAAAAAAATCACACCATTCACACCACGCCACGTGTCATCAGGAATACGGTGCCGCGCATCACGCCCCTTATAACTAACAATTGTGTGCCCGTGAATATGTCGTTACGATCATCAATCCAGGCCGAAACTAGTGAATACCATAACATCCATTTACTTCAATCTCCATTCAAATAAATTAGCATTAATCTATTTAAAATATTTCATCATAAAGACCACTATTATAGTTTAATTTATATGATATTTTAATTAGGATTTACTAATACTCAATCATGTCCATATATATTGATTGCAACAATGTAACCTTTGCAATTTTATGTGATTATGGTCAATTAATTAGATCAAAAATATTAAAATTATTATTACATAAATTCAGTACAAAATTTTAATAGTTTTTGTTTTACAGGCGTGGTGATTGATTAGAACTTTGATTAAAACGGATCGGATCCCATTCCGAGAACAACCATTCAAGCACAATAAAAAATAATTTATTAAGTTTAATAAAAAATAATTTAGTAAGTTGAAAAAATAAATAATAATTTTAAATAACTGTTTTGTAAAAATAAAAAGATTTTAATAGAATATAATTTTTTTTATAAGTATATAATTTCATATGTCATTTTGTGTGATTTCATTATCAGTTAGTAGTAGCTTGTAATTAAATATATAAAAAATATAGTTACTGGATTAGCTGAAAAATATAATTTTAGACAATGTAATGTTTTGTTTCTAAAATTAGCTGAAAATGAGAATAAAAATATTAGTTTTTACATTAAATTCTTTACCTAAATATATTAGTCTAAAATTAACAAAATTAAATTATTTGAGTACTGAAAAATGGTACATTCTTTTATTATAGTAAATCCGTGTGAGAGAAACTTTTGAACACTGTTAATATACTTAAAAAAAAGTTATTGTGCTCATTTTTATTTTCGTTTAATATTTTTTTTTTCACAAATTAATTAAAGAATCCATTCAACTTTTAAATTTTGATAAATTTTATTTTCAACAAATTAATTAAAGAAAGCTTTTGAATTTGGAAGAAAAGTTTTATCCAGTGTTTTAAATACCGGTATGTACCGGCCGGTTTTACCGGTAATACCGGATACCGGTGGTCCAACCGGTATGATTACCTCCAAAATACCGTATTGGCCAAAATACCGGTATATACCGGCTTCATACCGGAAAATATCGGTTTTACCGGCCAAAATACCGGGCTTACCGGATTTTCTTAAAAAAATATTTTTATAACATATTTTTATTAATTTATTTATATAAATAGAAAGTTCTACATTTAAATTTAATATATTTACATTGTTATTTGACTTTAGATAATTTTAGTATTTATTGTAGTTAGTTTTATATATTATTTATATTACAATAATAGATTAATTTAATATTGATTAAAACCGGTAAAATAGACGGTTTTACCGGTTGAACTGATTGAACCGCGTACCGGTGGCCCGTCCGGTATGGTAACCGGTACGGTATTTAAAACATTGATTTTAACAAACAATCACTTTATATCATCTCTCCTACTTTTACATCAAATCAACTTTAAAAATATAAACTAAAAATCTCATTAACAACTAATATATCACTTTTTTAAAATTAAACATGATTAACTAAAAGAATTCATTTTGAACGGATATATTAATATACAAACACGCCTTTAGATATTATGTTGTGGTAAGTACACATATAAGTCTAAGTAGATTATTTATAGAATCAATTGGACAAAATTTACTTATAAGTATATATAATTTTACAAATCAAAGGATATATTAAATATTGCATGATATATATTTCTTATATACATTAATCGTTGATTACCTTCATTAAAGGGTAATCTTATTTTATTTTTTTTTATTTTTTATTAGAAAAAAAAAAACTTAAAAGTTTGGTGTCATTTTACAAAATTGGAGTTTTTTTTTTNGGAGAGTGGACCAACATAGAAAGCACGTATTTCGTAAATACGTTTTCTGTGTAATTTAATTAAAAAACGTATTCCTTAAATACGTTTTTTACATTTTTTTTTACAAAGGAAACCGTATTCACGGAATACGTTTTACAAAAAAAAAAATTGAAAAACCGTATTCAAGGAATACGGCCTTTCTATTCTTTTTCACTCCCTTTTTTCTTTTTCTTTTTATGTCCACAACTTTTCTTTTTTTTTTTTTCCCGGAAAAAAATCTTGAATCTGTAACTTTATGTGGTTTGATGTAATTATAACTGCCTAATGGTTTACTCATGGTTTATTTTATTTTTTGAAATTTCAATATTAATTCATTTTCACCTTTTATCCGACCATTAATCACATTATGTTAACAAATGTCATTCAATCACTACTTGAGACACTACTTTCTATGTATATAATTTTCATATCAAACCATTTCATCATTAAATTTTAATTTCACTGACATTCATATTTTCATACTTTTTTTTTTCTCTAAAAGTAAAATTAATTAGAAAAAATGTATCCAAGCCATACAACCATTTTGAAATGAGTACTGAGATGTTTTCTCTTTCCTAGCAATTCGTAATGTGAAGCATTTTTTTTTTTTCACAAATAGTACTTTCATTTGCCTTTTAGAAAAATATATTTGGTTTTTTATATATATTAGTACAATGTACTACATGGATATTAGATGAAGACATATATATAAATTGTTTCATTCGATGAGAAGAATGGAGCAAATATAGTATATATAGTAAGTGAAACGTGCTATGAAAAGAGTAACGATGTATAATCTATACGGAAGGAAGCGCCACAAGTAGAGACGAAAAAGGAACATGGGATTATTTTTATTCACAATTATTATTATTCAATATTTTTTTAATCAAATATAATAGTCCTTAATTTATAAATTTGGTTCATATATAAACAGCATTGAAAAACTATAAAGTGATATGAAAAGAATAATTGCAAAATATTCTCTTCGGATTTGAGAATTGATACAATAGTTGAAGAAAAAAAAATTCGTTGCATTTTAAGTTTAATAGTGATTCTTTTGGTTAGAAGTGACTCAATTGAAATGTGGACTTTTAAATTATAATAAATGTTATTATATTTATTTCTTATACATAAAAACATAAATTAAATACACATGTATGTATATATAAAATTAAATACACTCAATTTAATTGCTAAATATTTTATTTGACCTCTCATATATAGTTTAGACCATACTCTTTTAAAACCAGGATTCCAAAACTACTATAAAATTATTACAAAGTCACGCAGTAAATGACTCCATTCTTTAAGCTCAAGTCAAGCAAAGAATTTCATCGATATTAAAAGAAATAATTACAAAGACGACTTTATAAAAACATTATTTGGTGAACATATATAGCTATCTAAATTCATGTTCAATGGGCTATCAGTAGTTCAAACTAAAATCGATTGATAGTGACTCATAAATTAGAGTGGTAATAAATTGCCTTCTTATTTTGTAAAAGATGAAATATTATTAATTTTTGTGGAACTATGAATAATAGTCACTTTTTTCTTGTGAAAATATTAAAATACCTCCTCCATACTTTTTTACTCAAAACCATTTTTAAGGTTCCAAAAATGATTTCAAGTAATTCAGAAATAATTTCTAGTGCTTTCTGAAATATTTAAATAATATCTTGAATTCTGTAATTAATTTCTAAAATTTCATAATCCAGAACACATAAAAATGTATTAAATTCTACAATTGATTTTTAAATTCTAGAAACGATTTGTGGGAGTCAGAAATTATGCATTATTTTTTATTTAAAAAATTTGAAAATAAAGTTAATTATGTCATTTCACAGGGTAAAGTGACATTATTCATACTACCACAAAAAGTAGTATATTTCATCTTTACATTCGATAAGAGTATAAAATCAAGACACTATGAATTAAATAGAGGGAATTTAGTGGTCAAAAAAGAATTGGTGAAGAAAACCTCGACTAAATGAGAAAAGAAACCTATTTAACACATAATTAGGTCAATAAAATAACGGAAAATCGGAAGAAAATGAAAGGAAGGTTTAGAATATGCGGATTAGGTCAATATATATATAAAATAAAAAAAAAAAAAAAAAAAAAAAACACCCCNAAAAGGAAGAATATGTGGATTAGGGCGCCAAACGAAATGAGAAGCTCTCCTCAACGCTCCACGAATTCAAACCCAAGCTTGTAATTTGTAAATCGGTCGAATATACGTAAAATTATCTTAATATTCCTAACTAAACTTTTTTATTAAAAAATCAAGTCGAACTCGAGAACATTTGAGTTGATTAAGTTCGAGTTGATTTCGAGTTGATGCATTTTTTCGTCAAATTGAGTCAAGCCTAAAAAGATTTGGCTCGTCGAGCTCGAGCTCAAGCAACAATTAAAAAAGTTAATGAGTCTATCTCGATAGGACAAATGTTCATCTCTGCTCATTTTGAAGCCTTAACGTAGATCTATCTTTTGCATGGAAAGTTTTCAAAACTAGTCTCACATGTATAGGAGAGCGATATTTTTGGTCCCGAAGGAATAGTGAAAATCAAAATAGTCCCACAGCTTTTAAAAAATAATAAAAAATAGGACTTGTGATGCGATTTTCGACTCGAAAAGCCACATCGTGTAGAGGTGATGTTTCTTCTTGACAAGCTGACAACAGTAATCACACGTGGCATGACACTATACCTGTGAGACTAGTTTTAAATTTTTTTCTTATTTTTATATTGTTATGCTCTTATCTTCTTATATAAATTATCATATATAAATATATTTAAATATGATATCAAGTAAACCTAAGACAAGTATTATGAATGTATATAATTATTTATTATAACTATCTATAAACAATTTCAATTATGAATAAGGATACATTATGCATTAAAATGAAACTAGAAAAACTTTTTAATCAATTATATTTTGTTATGTGTTATTTTTAACATTTATTCTTTTAGATTCTTTTTAATATTAAATTGTTATAAAATTATAAAAATAGTTTATCATGACATAATTATAGTTGATTATACCACTTGTGATGACTATTGTCAGCGTGTCAAGAAAAAATGTCAACTCAACGCGACGTGACTTTTTGGGCTGAAAATTACATCAAAAGTCTTACTTTTGATTAATTTTTGTAAAGCTATGGAACTATTTTGATTTTCACTATTCCGTCGAGACAAAAATTGTCACCCTTCTATATTCGTGGGGCTAGATTTGAAAATTTCCCTCTTGTGCATTGTCATGCCTCCATCTTAGCTTCTATACCCGTGGGGCTAGATTTGAAAATTTCCCTCTTGTGCATTGTCATGCCTCCATCTTAGCTTAGAATGTTAGAACTTAGAATTAACTCTCCCTATCTTCAATATATTATTATCATAAGCTTCACTTCATTTATAACTTGTTCAAACCATTTTCCTCCCCAAGATCTTCAAACACCCACCAAACATACTAGGAAAAGAAATAGCAAAACATATATTAACCAAAAAAAAAAACACATGAAGCAACATCTGGCTTTAATTATCTTCCTTTTACTCCAAAGAAACTATCTTCTTGCCCATGGAGATGATTTCATCAGAACAAATGGAATCCATTTTATGCTCAATGGCGTCCCATTTTACGCTAACGGCTTTAACGCTTACTGGCTCATGTACGAGGCCTCAGACCTTTCTTCGCGCCCCAAAGTCTCGGCCACTTTAAGACAAGCTGCCAGCCATGGACTCACCATTGCAAGAACTTGGGCTTTTAGCGATGGAGGCTACAGACCTTTACAGATCAGCCCTGGTTCTTACAATGAGCAAATGTTTAAGGTTTTTTCTCATTTCATTTCTTCTTTTGAAATTTTAAACATAGTTTTTGGTTCTCTTGGAATATTAACATAGTTTTTCTTATTTGTATGTTTTGGTGAAGGGGCTCGATTTTGTTGTGTCTGAAGCTAGGAGATATGGGATGAAGCTGATATTCAGCTTTGTTAACAACTTTGACGATTTTGGGGGCAAAAAACAGTATGTCAACTGGGCTAGAAGAAGAGGGCAAAATCTCCACTCTGCTGATGATTTCTTTACAAACTCCTTAGTCAAAAGTTTTTACAAGAATCATGTAAGGGTAAGTAATTATTTTTCTTTTTCTTTTTATTCCTTTCATTTTCTTTTACTATATGCTTCAATACATCTTTAATGCTGCAACTTGTTCTGCTTTCCTCTGTTTGCAAGCAATGAAAACCGGCTTAAGTGTGTTTTGTGTGTTTGTTGCAGTCTGTTATTAACAGACGCAACACAATTACTGGAGTTATTTACAAGAATGACCCTACAATTATGGCTTGGGAACTAATGAATGAGCCACGATGCACCTCAGATCCATCAGGCAGAACTATTCAGGTTCTCATATTCTATCCTAATAATCTGTTCTTTTTCCTTTCTGAATTTATTTAGGATATGATTTTATAGACTTTACACATTAGGGTAATTTCACAGGCTTGGATACAAGAAATGGCTTCTTATGTGAAATCCATCGATCAAAATCATTTGCTAGAAGTTGGATTAGAAGGCTTCTATGGTCAATCGTCAACTCGAATGACCGGGATAAATCCCGGTTTTAACTTTGGGACTGATTTTATAATAAACAATTTGATTCATGAGATCGATTTTGCGACCGTCCACTCGTACCCGGATATATGGTAAGCGAAAAATAAAAAAAAATAAAAATCTCGATATTCTGTTTCTTTCGAGTCATGCCTGTCTTTATTCTTTAGGCTGCCGAACTCGAGTGAACAAAAGCGGCATTCTTTTCTAAACAAATGGCTCAACACGCACATTCAAGATGCTGAGGCTATTCTCCGAAAGCCCCTTCTCTTTGCCGAATTCGGGAAATCTTCGAAAGATCGAAATTTCGAGCCTAGCCAAAGGGACAGGCTTTTCTATTTGGTGTATTCGAGGATTTATAAATCGGCCAGTCGAGGTGGAGTGGCTGCAGGTGGACTTTTCTGGCAGCTTTTGGCTGACGGCTTGGATTCTTTTCAAGACGGCTGTGGAATAATCCTCGACAAAGATCGTTCGACTGCTAATGTGATAGCTCACGAGGCTTTCAAGTTGTACCGTGTAAGAAAAATGTTGTTATCTTCGGCAAGAAGGAATTACCCGTGAGGACAATAAGAGTTGACAAGTTTTTTTGTATTTAAGGGCAAACAAAAAGGACTATTATAAACAAAGATGAACTTTTGCTTATTAATGTTCTTATAGAGATAATAAATGAATATCTCTTGGGGATGGATAGTTTTCGTCCAGGAGTCTTGAGTTTTGAAGAATGAGAAGGTGCTTGTGTTTTTGAGATGAAAATTTACTTGAATTATAACTGTTGTGATTCTATCCAGTAGCCTCACATGAGCTCTCACCATGATTTTTATTTTGTGTTTTATTGGGTTTTATCTATTTTTTATATGGTATATATTTATTATATATACCATAATTTATTGGTTGGATCATAATTTGATTTTAAAATTTTTTTTTTATATATAGTGCCTTTAGTAATAAATTTATATAAAAAATAGTAATTAAATATCTAAAAAAATTTAAATTTTTAAATGTTTAAACTTATTTATAAATAGTTTATAAATTTTCATTTTATTAAAATATGTTTTTTATATATGTTTAAAAAAATTAAATGTTACAAAATTTATTTAAAAAATTTACATCTCCTACCAGTTCGACCGACTGGTATTGATCGATTAGCAAACATTTCATTAAAATCTTGATTTTTTTTAAATGTCTCTCAAATTTCAAAGGAATACACTTTCCACAAATTTGATTTAGTTGATATCAAAATTAGTGATATTGTCATTATGTTAAAGAACGACATTTATCAAACCAAAATTATATAATTTTCATCAACTTCAGTAATCTTGGTGGTATTTAATTTAGATTTTTTAAGGTTTTTAAAAGTCTTGAGTATTCATTTGAAATTTTAAAAAGTTCTAGAAAATCTTGATGTATTTAACTTATTTAAGACTATGATTGTAAACACTTTTTAAGATTTGAGGGTGTAGAAATATTGGTTCGGCATCGTCCGACAAGCAAAATAAATTAAAGAGAAGTTTTTCTTCTTACGCAAGCAAAATAAATTAAAGAGAAGTTTTCTATTTACTTACTTGTGAATTAATTAAGTTCCTACTATTTATTATTAATAATATATGGTATATATTTATTATAATATGTATTATGGGGTCTTAATCTCCTAGAAGAAAAATTACATAATATATATCTTAGGGAAATGCTACGGTCCCGTTACGGAACCATTCCGTCGGGGTTTGTAACCGTTAGATAATCATATAACCGTCGGAGATAGTTGATTTAACTGTTATAAATCCTGACGGAATAGTTCTGTAACGGGACTGTAGCATCTCTCTATATCTTATATAATCACTTACCATATATGCCACTTGCATTAATGAGTTTGATTTTATGTCATAATTAGTTTTCTCTCCCTTGTACGACTAGGAAAAAGTGACAAAGACTATGAAAGAATGAGTTATCCACGCATGAAGGACCCTGGATGTTTTGTAGAAGATCTAAGGAGGATTTGGAATGATTCATCGCAAAATCATCCTAGATTTGGAAAATCAGTTATTTTAGGAAAGTTATGTTTCAACACGCTTTTGGAATCGGAATTCTGATGATCTCCAAACTACATACAGGGATTCTACTTCAAGGAACTTACTTTAAAAAAAAAGGGTGATCACTAACATGCTATGGAGGAAATCATTAGGAAGGAAATCAACTTCACATGAAAATGCAATGCATGGGAATGAGAAACCCTTACCTTTTAGGAGTTTGTATATATATATATATATGTTTGTGTGTGTGTGCGCGCGCGATTGAAGACTAATTGAAGGGAACCAACACTTATTGAATTATCATTCCAGAATTCACTGAGTGTTCGTGAGATTTTTAGTTTCTTTTATTTACAGTAATTCAACGTGTTTTCTTACATCGTTGAAACTATTTTTGTTCTTTGTCCACAAACACTTTGAATGCTTAGGGATTAAGTACTTTTGTATTTGGGAGGATCCATAGCTATTTTTTTAAGTCCACGTGTTGTGACCAAGAAAGTAGTTGATAGAGTCAGATAGTGTTGGTTAGATTAGAAGTGAGTCATATTCGTGTAATTCTAAGTTGTAGGCACTATTCTAAAAATCGGCCTAGGCGGCCGCCTCCGATTTGCACAAATCGACAAAAAAAATCGGTCAGGTGGCTACGCGGTGCCTAGGCGGGCCTAGGCGCTCCTAGGTGGACTTGGCGGGCTCGGCGGCCAGGCCGTTAGGCGGCACCTAGGCGGGCATAGGCGGACCTAGGCGCTCCTAGGCGGGCTCGGCGCCAATTTTTTAGTTTTTTTTTATTTTTTTTTTAAATACTAATTACATTATTTTGTTCTCATGTTTTCTTTCAAATATATTAATTTTATTATTTGGACTTACGCGTCTCGATTTATTATAAGTTGAGATAATTTTATTTTGTAGGTAGTTAAAATAAATAAAAAATAAGGTATTTAATATTGATTTCTAGGCCCAGAGTAGGCGCCGCCTAGGCTTCCCCTAGTCGCTCTAGGCGCTAGGGCGCTGGTCGAGTGCCTAGCGGACGCCTAGCGACTTTTAGAATACTGGTTGTAGGTTGTGCACAAACCGATCTATTAATGAAAGAGCTCTGATGGTAGTTGGACGCTCCCTAAAGACATTTGTTTTTCTATTGCTTTCGCCTTTTATTTCAGTGAACACACCTTGCGCACTCTACTCCCCCGACTCATTTTTTTTACGGGATTTCAAAAGAAAAAACCATATATGAAATTTACTTCAAATCTCATCTTCAAACTTAAGATTTTATATTCTTCCCAAATCTAAAAATTTTGTGCACTCTATTCCCTCAGACCCATTTTTTTCACAAGGATTTCAAAAAACAAAAAAAATATATATATGAATTCACCTCCAAACTTAAGATTTTATAAATTCCTCCTGAAAATTTTAAAATTCTCAAATCTCATAAAATCTTATTTAAATCTCGAAAATACACCCATAAGACTTCTCTCAACTAATCATTTTCCTTATGCAGAGAAAGAGATCTTCTTTGCTAAGGGCAAAGCAAACGCAGGGGTGTATCATATAATAGTGATAACAAATTTAGACCATCTCCAACCGAAAAACCCATTCCCAAACTCATTTTGCAGTAACTGTCACATCAAACAGTAATTTAACTCCAACCGAAAAACTCATTCTCAAACCCAAAAGAATATTCTCGGAATATTCTTTTTTCATCAACTTTTACAAATTTTAATACTACCCACATATGTTACAACTTTACAAATTAAACTACATTATTATTTTAAATTTAATTAGCAGTTTATGTAATAAAATTAATTATAATGTTATATACATAAGAAAATTGAAGAAACAAGTATTCATTAAAAGTGTTGAAAATTACAATGCAGGAGCGAGATGAAAAATAAATAAAATGAGATACAAATAAATATACTTGGTAATTTTAGTAGTGTTAATATTTCATTTTAATGTCAAAATTCTAGTCATGATTATAATTATCCTACAAAATAATATTTAACTATTACATTGCATACAAATAAAATACATCAATACAACTAAATATATATATATATATATATATATATATAGGGAGTGGTTCAAATAAAAACTAGTCCTGGTGTGAGAACCGTGAGAATCGTATTTGATGCTATTTTTTATTGTGTATGATGTTATTTTTAATATTACATGGTGCTATCATTTTCACATATGCTAATATAAATTGTGTTGATATTTTTAAGAAAATAGATCCATTTTAAAAATAGCACTAGAACAAATCAATCACACTATGTACAACTATAAATACCGGTTCTCACGGTTCTCACGCTAGAACTTAGTTCTCATTTGAACAAAATCTATATATATATATATTATACAAACTTGCTAGGTCGTAGTCACCTAGAAATAAATTAGCATCAAGAATTAATTATTTACATTCAGTTAAATTTTATATCCCTATTGTAGTCACGTAGAAATAAATTAGCCTCAATAATTAATTGTTTACATTAAGTTAAATTTTATATCCATAATATATTAAGAATAATTATTGCCATAAGTATGTGCAAACAAGAAAGGAAATAAATAAATTCAACTCACAAATATTCACTATGATGGGCAGATGGGATGATATTGCAATTTCTTAAAATATTTGCGTCTGTGAACAGGAGCAACGCATATTTGCGTTTGTACAGACGGAAAAAAAAAAGGAGAAAACGCAATTTGCGTTTGGCGTTGAGTATCGGTTGGAATAAAAATACCATTTTTTGAGTTTTGAAGCTCTCACTAGGCTATTTGCAGCAGGCCCCGGTATCTTATTCTTACACAGAAATTGAGCTTGCCAGAGCTGATTTACTGACATCGTCAAACATGGCGTTATCACTGAGGCCGTCAATTACCAGAAGATTATACTCAAATTCATGCTTAGCCCACGTCGACATCTTGGGCACCCTGATTCCCGACGACCGCCGTAAAGACCCCACGACTCCTAACCTCCATGACTCCTCACTAATCAACATGCTGGAGCTCAACTCACAGCTCAAGCTCCTAACAAAATCCGGCGACCTGAAAACCGCCCGCAACATGTTCGACACATTGCCCCAAAGGGACGAAATCACCTGGACCACAATGATTGCCGGCTACATCAGCTCCTCAGACCCATCCGAAGCAATTTCTTTATTCTCGAAAATGTGGGTCGACCCGGATGTCGTAATGGACCCATTCATACTCAGCCTTGCTTTGAAAGCGTGCGGCCTGAATGTAAATTTGGGTTATGGTCAAGGGCTGCACGGTTACTCCATAAAATCCAGCTTCATCCGCTCAGTTTTCGTTGGGAGTTCGGTTCTCGACATGTACATGAAGAATGGAAGAGTTCTTGAGGGGTGTTCGGTTTTTGACGAAATGCCGTCAAGAAATGTGGTATCTTGGACAGCAGTCATCACAGGCCTCGTCCGCGCAGGTCTCCACTCCCGGGGGCTTTTATATTTTTCCCAAATGTGGAAAAACGGAGTCGAGTATGATTCATACACGTTTGCCATTGCACTCAAGGCATGTGCTGATCTCGAGCTGTTGCACAACGGGAAAGAGATTCACGCCCGCATATTAAAAAGAGGTGTAGAAACAACCACATATGTGGCCAACAGC
Organism: Striga asiatica; assembly: GCA_008636005.1. Classification (NCBI taxonomy): domain Eukaryota; kingdom Viridiplantae; phylum Streptophyta; class Magnoliopsida; order Lamiales; family Orobanchaceae; genus Striga; species Striga asiatica. The sequence goes on from BKCP01002224.1 coordinate 3,213,103, forward strand.
CTTTCCACAATGTACAATAAGTGCGGGAAAGTCGAATACGGCTCGTTTCTATTCGAGAGCATGACTAAACCGGACGTGGTCTCTTGGACGTCCATGATAACAACATACATCCAGACAGGCCAAGAGAAACAGGGGATTAATTCCTTTCCGCGCATGCGAGCATGCGGGATAAGCCCCAACGAGTACACTTACGCGGCTGTTATTTCGGGAGTCGCAAATATCGCGAATCTCGAGTGGGGCCAGCAGCTGCACGCGAACGTCCTGCTCGTGGGTCTCGCAGAATCTCTATCCGTAGCGAATTCTATCATGACCATGTACTCAAAATGCGGGCTTCCCGATTCTGCCCTTGAAATCTTTCGCCAAATGACTGCAAGGGACATAATCTCCTGGAGCACGATAATTGCAGGCCATTCTCAATTGGGCCATGCAGAGGAGGCCTTCGAGCTCTTTTCGCAGATGAGGAAAGAAGGCCCGAGGCCCACCGAGTTCGCCCTCTCGAGCGTGCTGAGCGTTTGCGGCAGCATGGCTATTCTCGACCAAGGGAAACAGCTCCACGCGTACGTTTTATCCGTCGGCCTCGACCAAACGGCCATGATCCCGAGCTCCCTCATAAACATGTATTCAAAATGTGGTTGCATTTTCGACGCGGCGAAGGTTTTCTCACTTACCCTAAACGACGATATAGTCTCGTGGACGGCAATGATCAACGGATACGCGGAGCACGGATTGAGTCGGGAAGCCATCGAATTATTCGAGAGAATTCCGGACGCGGGCCTTCGGCCCGACTCGGTGACTTTCATCGGTGTCCTCGGCGCGTGCAGCCACGCGGGGCTTCTCGGTCTCGGGTCCCACTATTTCGACTCCATGATTGAAAAATACCGAATTTACCCCTGTAAAGAGCACTACGGGTGCATGATCGACCTGTTTTGTCGGGCGGGGAGGTTAGAAGAGGCCGAGAGGATGATGAGAGAAATGCCGTTTGAGAAAGATGTCGTGGTCTGGTCGAGCATGCTGAGGGCTAGTCGGGAGTGTGGTGACGTGGAGCGCGGGCGGGTGGCGGCCGAAGAGGTGATTAGGCTAGACCCGGAGTGCGGTGGGACCCACGTCACGCTGGCGAATATGTATGCGTGTGGTGGGAGGTGGAAAGAGGCGGCTGGGGTGAGGAGGTTGATGAGGTGGCGGGGTGTGGTGAAGGAGCCCGGGTGGTCGTGGGTGAAGGTGAAGGAGGACAGAGTGTCGGCTTTTGTGGCGGGGGATAGGAATCATCCGAGATGCGAGGAGGTTTATGGGGTGTTGGGGTTGGTGTATTGTTCGAGTGAGGAGTTGAGTTTCGAGGAGGTTGATTCGAGTGTGTGTGTTTTCGGAGGGTAGAGGGGATGATGATATTGGGGGAGGTTTGAAGAAGTGAAATGTGTATTTTTGATGGCTTTGTGTTGTTTGAGGATTAAAACGCCGAAAGTTCCTCTGAAAGATGGATGTTATCTGCTGAGCCATGTGAGCGTTTGGGCTGCAACTAAAGGGGCATACATATGTTGAAAACTTTTGACTAGCTGTTTGGGGAACACTAACTAGCGGGTAATGTCAAAGATCGTGAAGAAAATGGCACTTGTGATGTATATATGGTTAAACTTGAGGTTTTTCCTTTTTTTTTTCTTTTTTTTTTTTTTTTTTTTTTGCCAAGCCTGATGTTGTGGCATCTCAAAATAAGAACTGTGGTATCTTGAACTATATATGGTAGTGAAAGGGGCTTGATTTTGTTGTTTCTAAAGCTAGGAGATATGGGATTAAGCTGATATTAATCTTGGTTAATAACTGTGAAGACTCTGGGGGCAAAACCCATTATGTGAGCTGGGCTAGAAGTCAAGGGCAATATTTCACATCTGGTGATGATTCCTTTACAAACTCCCTAATCAAAAGTCATTTCAATTTTCAAGAATCATATAAAGGCAAGTAATTGTTACTTCTCTTTACTTTTCTTGTTTTTCTATTCATTTTCTTTACTGTATGCTTCAATATATAGTTAATACTGCAACTTGTTCTGCTTTCCTATGTTTGGAGCAATGCAAATCGGTTTAATGTATTGGTTCAGATTATGTGTTTTCTATTTACTGATTGTGTGGTACTTGTGTTTATTGCAGGCTGTACTTAACAGACCCAACAAGATTATTGGAGTTGCTTACAAGAATGACCCGACAATTATGGCGTGGGAACTAATGAATGAGCCAAGATGCAACTCACATTCATAACGCTGGACTAATCAGGTTCTCATACTTGGTTCTATTCTCTCACTTTTGTTCATCCATAAATCATAACAGCAATACTGTAAAGACGTGAGATAGTTATGTCCAAACACAGCAGTTTTTAACTTTATATATCCTCGTGTTAGTTTTGTTCATTCGAACGAAATTTCATATTTACCTTTTGTGCCTTTGATACATTTCACTTAATTAAAATGTATTACCGATATATACAAACTGTAAATTAACATAAAATTGTATTAAACAAAAACTAAAATATATCATGTTTTTCCTAGACACNAAAAAAAAAAAATCTGATGGCACTGATAGGGATGCAAATGTAAAACAAATGATTTATACAAATCTTACATTTTAGAGAAAGAGGTGTAAACTATCAAAAACAATATCTTTCTTCAGTAATTAAGGTCCACTCACGGCCACATTATTACGATCAGATGGGATCACCTTTCCTCCACCATCCACGTACGAATAACGTGCACCAGAAAACCAACACAAGACCCAACTGCACCCAAAATAACTACAATTCTAACCCACAATGAGGATACAAATGCATCTAATACAAAAGAATTCCAGCCCAAGAACCAAATAATTGAAAAAATCGACCCAATTATGGCCCCAACGACCACCTGCATAGCCGTATGAAGTTGTTGGGAAACTCGAAGCCATGACTGCACAAGGAAATTTTCCAAAAGTTTAGAATCGTCCACATTTACACCATAGAGTTATGAATGCAAGAAATTATTCAAAAAAATTTCATACCGATACTCGTCAATAATGCATAAAGCATTTTGTGATAGCAGAATGTTAACTAGCGAGTTTATGTGAACTTTTACAATGTTCAATGGCTACTAATGACAAAATAAGCTCGCGAAACTCTTAAATCCGAGCTAACGATTCGTGTACTTACAAAATAAGAACCGAGTATGACGAGAAATCCCCCTAGAGTGGCTGTCAGCACATTCATCCCATACCACTCTACCACTGCATTTAACAATATACAACAAATACAACCTTCAGAAACTTTCCATCCTAAAATAGACTAGGTAGCGTTTATCAATTAAAATGAACTTAACAGTTGGGAATTAAATAACCCCCAAAAGTGGAGTACACACATTCACACCACATTCATCACACAAGGATAATTATTATCGCTAAAGTATGTGATGAAAATGCATCTTTAAAGGTTATCCCTGACTCACTTGCCAAATTGAGAAATAAGACTGTGTAGAAGATGGCTTGTGCATGAGATGAAGGCATTCCTGGGTCTGATCTCAATGTAGAAATAGGCCTTTCTTGGTTTAGTAACTTCTTAAGTACCACCGAGAGTTGAGCATTGAGAATAGCACCCATAGCTGCCCATAATACTTCGGGATCATGCTTCCACAGAACAATTGCGGCAAAAAGTGCTGAGACGAGCCACTTGCTCTGAGTCAAGTGCAACAAACAACAAAAATCAGAATATGTACTCATTAAAACTTCAAGTGATAAAATTAGGAATACCAACCTTCGAGTTTGGCTAAATTGTGGCAAAACCAAAACCCAATCAATTTTCAATGATATTAATATTTTCTAAAGGTATTTCAAAGCTCAAGATTCTGTGAGTGCCTAAAGTGTGTAGCCTTCAGGGTATGTAGAGGTACTGTTTTGAACTAAAAAATTGATCATTTGGGAACATGGAAGAAATGACATTTGGAATCGTATTTACACGAGTGATGCCTCTTCTTTTTAATTCAGTAAAGCAAAGAAACACAAATCAGCAGGATCAACATCATCTAAACATCAGTCACATCTTTAAACAAACTTTCACATTAGACATTCGGGGCATTTTAAGCGAGCACACAGAATATTTACGCTTATCCATCAGCAATAAATCACATAAGTTGTTAAACACTTTTAAACAAGACTTGATATGAGTCAGCAGCTACATACAACTTCATATGAGTGTTAGAGAGTCTATAGATTGAAAGTGCATGAAGATGCTTTAGGAAAAATGATTCATAATTCAGTTCCTAAAGAAGAGAACCAAGTTACACATATAGAATGATTGTGGTATTATTTTGTATTAAATATCTTTGAAACTTTTGACAAGTACGACATTCTTGAATTACTTGGTCCTTAATTCCTGACCAAAATACTTTCGAATTATTGACAAATCATCTCATATTTTTGTAATTCTTAAGCGTACGACAACCATGTAAGCTTCAACTTCTAGACTTTAGTAGATGTCATTTATTTACATCTAACCAAAAATTGCAGAAGCCGAATGCATTTTGTTCATCCGCTGAAAGCAAAAGTTTCCTTTCCACTGACCAAATGTATTGAAGTAATTGACATCTAAGTAAGCACAAGATTTCGACTATGTCAATAAATAAACCTCAAGTGCTTGCATCTCTTCATATTAAAACAAGACAAAAACTCAGCTACCAAACTAAATTCTGCAAATGTTATCATTACTAAGCACAGTCCATTGCTAAGGTTATGACAGAGCACCTTTCATCTGTCTACAGCAGAAAAAGCTCAGTTGGTGCCAAAGTAGCTCATAACTTTGGCCAGAACAACAAGTTCTTGATTTTTTCGTCATTGCACACTGATTTTTCCTTTCCCTTCTGTTCTTTTAATGATTCCCACATTTTCCAATAGCAACGCTTCGTATAATTTTCATATCAAACATAGTGCAACTTGACTCTAGTTATTTCATATAATTTTAAACCATCATCACATGTTTCTATTTTGCAGTATGCCCTGATCTACTACAAATAATGAAGAGCATTCAACGAGGATAAAAATAATAAAGAGCAATCAACGAGGATATACACAGCCCACAAAGAAGATGAACACTTAATTAATAAAAAAGTAAAATTTATAAAATTTCACGAACCAAGCTATTGAGAGTAGCTTCGAGTCGACCAGCTCCGAGTTTCGAAGACCCATCCACAAAAGCTTCCTGCTCAAAAACCTCAATACTCTCATCGTTCGTACTAGCCCGATCATATATCATAATATTCTGTATTTTGGTCCCACGAGCCCAAGATACAGAGTCTCTGCAGTTAAAATCAACTCGAGAATCTAATCTTTTGGCAAAATTTTTACTGGGTTTCAGAAAATCCACACGAAAATCTAATCTTTTAGCGGAATTTTTACTGGGTTTCTGAAATTCTAGCCGTGAATCTAATCTTTTGGCGAAATTTTTACTGGGTTTGTGAAGCTTTCTTGATTGGGATAAACTAAAAGTAGCTACAGTTGTGGGAATAACAGAAAGCGCTGACATTCTTTTTCTTCTTTTGTTTGTGTTGTTTTCTCACCTTTTTGTTTTTCTCATGGTGCGTTTGGTTACCGGTAGAGCTTCATTGATAAAAATTAAAAATAAAATAAATAAAAATCCACAAAACTAGAAAAGAAAATAAAACACATCAAAGACTTTCTTTAGATTGGCGGATTTCGGGGAGATTTTCTGAGGCCATCTCCAGCTCTTATCTCTAATACTCTAGAGTAGAGTTGAACATTCATTTTCATCCCTTATTTCTACATTTTACTCTACATCAAATATATTATTTTTCTATTCATTTTTTATTTCAAATAAATAAGTATATATATATATTTAATAACAAATATATTTTATTTATTTTACAATAAAAATATATTTTATTAATTTTATTTTAAATATTTTTTTACTACTTATTAGATGTGTTAAACTTTTTATTCATATGATACCATTTTAATATTAAAAAATTAAAAAATAAAATTATAATACATCAATAAATAAAAGCACAAAATTATTTAGCAAAAAAAATTATTGCACAAAGTTCTTTAGCATAAAATACATTTATTAATACACACTATACAAAAATTTATCATTAATATTACATAACAAAAAACAAAAAAAAAAAAAA
>BKCP01002224.1:3220806-3235960 GCA_008636005.1 Striga asiatica
AAAAAAAAAAAAAAAGATTTCTGTGGGCATGAATAATTTCTTGAACATTGAATGATTTCTGGTCCAGAAATCATTCAGAATCGCAGAAATCGATTTCTGGTGTAAGAAATTAATTTTTACGATTTCTGGTTTCTGGTCTAGAAATCGATTTCTGCCTCCAGAAATGACCCAGAAATAGATTTCTTTGCTTTCTGGGACAAGAAATCAATTTCTGGACCCAGAAAACCGATTTATGGTCCCAGAAACCAGAAGATTCAGAAATCGATTTCTGGATTTCTGGTCCCAAAAATCGATTTCTGGACCAAGAAATGAAAAAGAAATCGATTTCTTGGCCCATAAAGCAAAGAAATCGATTTCTGGACCCAGAAAACCGATTTATGGTCCCAGAAACGAGAAGATACAGAAATCGATATCTGGACCCAGAAATACATTTCTGGGCACGGAAATCGATTTCTGGTATTTCTGGGTCCGGAAATCGATTTGTGGGACTATATATTGATTTATGTACCCAGAAATTGATTTCTAGCCAATGATATACCTCAAAAATAGATTTATGGGTCCGGAAATATATTTCTGGTCCAAAAATTAATATCTGTTACCAGAAATTGATTTCTGGGGCCAGAAAATGATTTCTGGTCCCAGAAATCGATTTCTAGCCAATGATATACCTCAGAAATAGATTTCTGGGTCCAGAAATATGTTTCTGGGTCCAGAAATTGATTTCTGTTACCAGGAAATCGATTTTTGGGCAATGATATACCCCAGAAATAGATTTCCGGGTCCGAAAATTGATTTCTGTTACCAGAAATTGATTTCAGTTACCAGAAATTGATTTCTGGGACCAGAAATCAGAAGATCCAGAAATCGATTTCTAGGGCCAGAAATCGATTTCTGGGACCAGAAACGTGATTTCTGGTCCCTGGAAACTATTTTTGAATCGTATAAACCATTTCTGTGATTCCAAAAATCATTTCTATTTCAAATTTTATTTGTTTTATTAAACATTGACTGCTTAATTACTAATTATTTGGAATTATTTGTCAGTAAAATAGTTTTGCATCTTTGTTTACAGATGTGTGAAAAAGTTCGAATTGTGCATAGCGGATTTTGGGATGAGAATGTTTATAAAAATGGACAAGCAGAAATATATTTTATGCGTTTGGGAAGTTTGTCGTATGAAGACTTTTTAAATAGAGTTAATGATATTATTGGTGGAGACAAACACACGTGTGAGTATCGATTTCACTTCTTGATGGCGAATGAAAATGGAGAGTTGGAAAAATGGAGAATTTCTTGTGAATCTGACTTGCACAATTTGGCCGAATTGTTCCAAGTACCTACTATATATGTTACCTTGCAAGCCAAAGATCGTGGAATAAGTGGATTCAACCGTTTTATCCATATGGTGTTACCGTTCCATCCCTTGCAAACTTACATTGGCAAAGCAACCCAAATATTGATTTTGAGAATAATACAGTGCAACATTCCGCCTGTCGAGATGTTGAAAGTGATTTTTCCAGCCATGAAAGCGAGTTTTATGCCAATAAATTCTGGCCCGAGATCGCACCGGGCACCGTTTGGAATTCCTTTGGTCTGCCAAATGAGTTGATTAAGGATGGTACAATTGTTGTGATTCATAAATTTTTGTGCTACAGCATCTTCGGAAAAAAAAGAAGCGAGCAAGGTCAGTCGTTGATTAAGGATGGTGCAATCTCCTGGTGAATAATGACTTGGCCTTTTAGGATGTTGCTTTTACTTCTATGTAAGAACCCCGTATTTTGTTTTGCTACAGATTTGGTGATTTCTTTTGATTTGCTATGGTGATGTTTGAAAACAATGGTACTGATTTGGTGATTTCTTTTGATTTGCTATGGTGATGTTTTGCTACAGATTTGGTGATTTCTTTTGATTTGCTATGGTGATGTTTGAAAATGATGGTACTGATTTGGTGATTTATTTTGATTTGCTATGGTGATGTTTTGCTACAGATTTGGTGATTTCTTTTCATTTGCTATGGTGATGTTTGAAAACGATGGTATTGTTGGTTGGTTTGCTGAATGTAAAACATATTGTGAATCGTAAGTTCTCTATTAATAAGATAGCAGATATAAAACAAAATAAATGGGCTGTGTGTTCCATTCTCATTTTTCAAAAAAAAAAAAAATAATAATAATATTATAACAACCGCGACTCGCGGAAGAGATGGCGAGTCGCGGTGAAGAACAGAGCCCTCCGGCTGGCAGGATTCCCAAGGTCGCGACTCGCGGAAGAGATGGCAAGTCGCGATGAACAACAGAGCTCTCCTGCTGGCAGGATTCCCAGGGTCGCGACTCGCGGGATTTTTCCGCGAGTCGCGGAGAATCAATGCCTTGGACCTAATAGCAGTACAACAACAAAAACCAAACATTAAATAGAGACAAAGAAAAACGATGAATTGTACCACAAGAAGACCACAAAAAGTATCCAATAAACCACCACAAAAAGACCACAATTGCCAAAGTAGAACCACTGCAAGCCAAAGTATCCAATAAACCACAACTGTTTAAGTACCAACCAAATACACTACAATCGGCAATAGCAATACACAACAAAAGCCCCAAAAAATATTTTTCGGTCTACTTCGACACGGGAATACCATGCAAAAATTGCTAATGTCATTTTCTGTCTATATAAACGTATATCCAACTCCCGGGGAATGTTCTCGCCAAGCATGCGTTCAACGTACATGCAAGCAAATACACCACAATTATGGATATCCTCTTGAACAAACTGAACTTCACTCGGCATTCTCTTAATCGGTAAGGCATCTAACCTGGGCGGAATCTTCATAGCAGCAAAGTAACCGGACCGGTGAAGTAGTGTGGGAAGTAGTCGTCGGAGAGGGGTCAACATAAGCTCTTGGTCATTACCCGCCTTTGATGATGAAAGGTGGCTAAAGGAGTCGTAAAGTTCGATCTCCCAGTCCAATAACCGTACCCGACACACCACCCAATGCTCGAGAACATTACATACCAAAATGACCTATCATCCAAAGTTACAAGTACATTTCATACCATCCAGCATAATTTACCAATAATTAACACGTCACATAGCCAATTTCATGTTAAAGCAACATGGTTTTATAAAGAACAAAAGAAAAACTTACATCAGGATTTGTATGCCAAGGAGATCCCCAACGAATAGCAGTACCACGAACATAATTGACCAGAACCGGAGGAACATCCCATCTCTCATAATTTGCGTCGTCTGGATAACTCTGCGTACATTGAGGATCGTCGGGATGAAGCACTTTCCATTCATTCGACAACAAGCGCTGAAAATAAGTATTAAGCATCAACATGAATCATTCAAGAATATATAAACTAATTAAGCAATAAATATAATCAATGGAAAGAGCAATTACAAATAGAGCGCAATCCTGAATGTTAATTCTTGAAGCAGATACTCCCGACTTCAATTTGACCCCACTGTACAACCTCCGAGAAAGCACGTCCAAAAACGGATCGATATGCTACAAAAATTATAAATTATATTAAATTTTTGAACACCTACATTTGAGTATTGGATTTAATTCTAAAAACAATTGCTTACTTCATTAGAAAGTGACCGCGCGTCGCAACGCGGCAAAATTAAAATTTATATTTTCCTCGACTAACCTCTACTAACTAGTAGTAGTGGCGAGCAAGGGTCGATCCCACGAGAAGTGTGAATCAAATCGTGAATTTTCTCGTATTAATTGAAATTATGAAAGCAATAAAAGAGGGGGGATTATTTAATAGCTAAACTAACTAAAATAAATAAGATCTAAACAAATAAAATTAAAATAAAAATAAATAAATTAAGAGAACTTTTTAGTTCACGGTTCCGTCTACACCCTCGACTGACTCGTCTAATCAATTTTAGTATCAAATCTCGTTATCTCACGAAATTACTAGTCCTAAGCAACGACACGGTCAGTTACCCGAATTTTTCCTTATTTTTAATTTAACCACGAGACGCTCGACGATTAAACCTGACTTCTTGCACAGTCCTTTTCAAGATTTAATACAATTAGCCGCTTTACGAATTAGAAAAATAGGGTAGACTAATTAGTGAACTCAACCGCGTTCGTTCACTTAATTAGGCCGTGTTATCCCCGGTAGTTACCATCTTCCGGTTACCTCTTATGAATTAAACACAACAACAATTACGGATTGCAGGCCTAATTCAGATGTAGATATGAAAAGCCTAATCTAGGTGATCAATCTAAACAAGACTAACACATCATGGTGAATTATTCAAAATAACACAAACAATTCCAAAAAGACAACTCAATAATCAACCATGAAAATTAATCAAACATCATCAAGTCGTAAGGTTCAACATCACCGGAACTAGAAATAAAAACCTAGCCTAACATAATAAATAAAAAGAAATAATAGATAAAAGAGAGAGATTAATTATCTCCCTCGTGTACGGGTGCGGCCTCCCTCCGCAATTCTTCGAGCTCCTCTCGTTTTTCTGCTTTTTCCGTGCGTCTGTCTTTTTTTCTTCTCTGGCTGCATGCGTGAATTGTATTGCGGCTGCGTGTCCTTCTCTATTTTTTGTTGGTTTCAGCCGCAAAATTATATGTAATATATAGTGTCCTCACAAAACAAAAGTCTCCAATTATCTCCTCAAGTCAAATATGACAACCAAATAAAATAATATGATCCTTGATTTAATTCTCCCCTCATGAAACCAGCAGACGTGGCCCAATTCTTTCAAACACCAACACATGGGCCATTTCACATATTAATTTCCCAGGCCCACTTAAATAAATTGCACAAGTCTGCTTTATGCAGTACGGGACCTGCTGGTCCAGTACGGGACACCCCCGTACTCACTGGAAACTCTTCTTCGACCTTTTTCCGAGCATCCAAACCTCATCGTGCAACTAGAAATAGCTCCAAAAATACTGAAAATCACTCAAAAACTCATCAAAGCACAAGTATTGTTCATATTATCAAATAAGTCGAAAGATGCATAAATGCAAGAAATTAAACGTGCTCAATTACAACATTAGACCATTAATACAAGCACGTTTTCCGACTAATCAGAAAGCATTTTCTTGACTTCCTCACTTGATTTAAAATATTTTGGCCCCTGATACCAAGTAGGTTCTATCCCAACGTTTAACCTAAAAAAAAAATAAAAGATAAATATGGTTCATGTTAAGAGAATCTCAATTAGTAAGTTCACATATATGCTAGAATTTTTAAAAATATAACAATTGGCAAGCTACTTACTCTGCAGATTTCTTCTTCTTCCAAGTTTCGTATTTCGTCTTTAATTGCTTCTCAGTTTTCTTCTCCCGGTAGTCAACGAACGGTGAGGAAAACTTGCTATTTTTCAACTTAACGCGTAATGTTCGACCATCCGTGAATCCACCTTCTTCTGTCGGTGGAAGACCGCTCAAACATTGCCAAATGATTGGAAGATAGCGTTTCTTTGATATGGTGAATGACCTCAGGCTTCGTGTGGCAGTTCACTTTACCGATCCAATCACAAGAGTTATCCCACCTCCATTTCCAATTATTATCCTGTGATGTTCAACATAATTAAGTTAATAGAACTAAAAAGTAAATACATAATTTCAAGTGAAATGTACAACCTTATTTGTTAACCAAACAAAGTAAACAAAAAAATGAAACACAAGTGAATTTGGAGCAATAAAAAATGGAAAAAAAAAAAAATAAACTCAGTTGTAGGAGAAGTCATTATGATGTCACTCTGTGATTGTGGAAGGAAAAATGAATAATCTGTACATGTTTATTGGGCAAAGTGAGTAATATAGTACATGAAATAAAAAAAAAAAAGTAAATTATATGCCACTTATGTCAAATTATAAGCAAGAAACTTTACTGCTCAAGATTCATACGCAAGAAATAAAAACCTAGTAATAGTATACAAGAGGCTTGTGTAAGAGTCATTAATTTTCCAATCTTACCTTCATTTGATACTAGATAGTACTTTTAGACATCAAGTTATAGTTCGACATGCCCCAAACAGTAAAAATGCGTTTCTAGAGCAGAAATTTATCAACAGGGTTATGTAGTTTAAATAACAATGCACATTGCAGATGAAGGTTGTCAAATCTCGTTGAACAACAGCAAAACACCTTAATACATGCTTTTAAAATAACAGAGAAGATGCATACAGTTCAAATTCCAAATTACTAAATTACAATTTTCAGCAGCAAAACATCTATGGATTCATTTGAATTGGTAAACAAAAAACAGCATCAAAATGAAAAACAACACCACTTTCAGTGAATTAAAACACAGTCCTCAATTCTCATCTCATGTTGCAAAGAACACAATATTAGTGAAAATTGAGGAAGAAAGTGTACACAGTCAACATTTGTACATTATTCACACAGCCAAGAAGAAAACAAACCACATAAACAAATCAAATTGAAAAAGGCAAAAATCACAAGAATAGGAAAAAATAGGCAAATTGAAAAAAGGCAAAAATCACAAGAATAGGCAAATCACAAGAGACAGCAAAAATTGGAAGAAGAAGACGGCAAAAATAGGCAAAAAATAGGCAAACCCTAATTAAAAAAAAAACAAACCGAGGTCCCTAGTTCGTGAAGATGGCGTGGCGAGGTCGCGTCGGACAGAAGAGACGGCGTGACGAGGTCCCCTGAGGTCGCCGGAGGTCCTGAGGTTGCGAGGTCGCCGGAGGTCGCCGGAGGTCCTGAGGTCGCGAGGTCGCCTGAGGTCGCCGGAGGTCGCGAGGTCGCCGGAGATGAATTCTTGAAGACAAATTGGAAGAAGAAGAAGAGCGGGGGAAATTGGAAGAAGAAGAAGAGCGGCGGAAGAAGTGCAGAGGAGCGGGGGAAATTTTTTGGTTTGAACTAATTTGGGGAAAAAAAATTTCAACAAAGTATAATATTGACACAAGGGTAATGTGGTAAAAATACATACCAAAATGGCTAAAAAAGAGGTTTTTTACAAAAGGTGGCCAAAATTTGTGTTTTGTAAATTTTGATGGCTATTTAATGGTATTATCACTAATGAAAAATATTCACCAACATAAAAATCATATTTTTTTAAAAGAAAAATTAAAATTGAGTATTAATTTCATCCCTATCGCCATCACTTCTATTTTTATTATTTGATTATTGCATAACATTTAATATCTATTGATATTACTAATTCATATACATCCATTTGGCCCATTCTTTCTTTGACAATATCAGTTAGGATGAAAGTAATTACAAAAGTTGATAATAATTAACTATATCTCTTTGCCCTGTCTTGTTTTTAATTTTTATTTATCAAATAATCGCTCAAATAGTTTGAGTGGACATATGTTTTTTGTAGTTTAGAAAATATTCTTTAATTCTCTAAAGATTATTTATTACCCATAAGTAGTCTCTAGCAACCGGTCATCACAAATGTTCTTACCAGGAATAAAAATCACTTGCGAACTCATTTTGCCATTGAAAATCACTTGAGAAGATTCCCCACTATTGATGGCCCAATGTCTTGATCAGGTTAAATTAATTGCATGCAGTTTTATTCATGTAATTTTGGAGGGCTGGTAATTTTAGTTGTACAATTAAATATCAGCTTCCGATATATGATAACTAGTTTTTGTCCCGTGCATTTGCACGGAAAATTATATGATACATGAAAAAATAATAAAAATTATAAACAATAGTAAAAATAAAAACAAATTCATTCAAAAAAATTAAGAAAAAAAAATATAAATATTCTTAAACACTTTTTTATAAAACAACGTCGTGGTTTTTCTATCGTTAAAATCTCCCTCAGCTCAAATCAAAAACTTCAAACCCCACTGACTCGTAACTCTAAAAAGCGCCACGTATAATTGCTCATGACTAAATGCAGAGCTCTTCAGTAGTAAGCCGACGTGCGATAGAGACTGTCTTTGACTCTTATTGATCATGTCATAGCATAGGAAACACTTCTTTATATTGTTTGTCCTCGACTCTTATTGATTGATAGAGATTGTCCTTGCTTCTTAATAAAAAAAATACCATCTAAATATAAATGAGTAAATATAATATTAATTTCTTATATAAACAAAAAATTTAGAGTAATTGATAATGAGTATAGAATTACCCTTGCGGATTCAAGTTATTTCAACGATGTTCTTTTTATATATCTAAGATTTAAATTTTTTTTTTTTTCTGATTTATATGAATATAAGCACATTTGACTAATTTTTATAAAATTTATTGAAAAAAGTTACTATTGTTTTGAAACACTGATAAGATATTAAGATAATACTGTACTTAACATAAATGTGGGATTAATTAAAATAAATATTTTTAATTTAGTCATTAACTAATTAAATTTAATTATAAAAAATCTTCTTAAATGTGAGATTAATGAGTAATTAATTAAAAAAAATGTAACTCCTTTTGGAGGGAAAGTGAAAATATTTTTATTAAATGTTTTATTAAATGAAATTAGCTAGCAATTATATATATATAGATTTTGCTCTAAGTTAGAAAAACCATTTCATTCACTAACATTTTGGTATAAGCATTTCTAATCAACGCGTGCTTATTTTGTGATTGGAAAAAAAGTATTTTGTAGAATTTTGTAATTCAGTGACATCTGAGGATGAATAAAATACAGCACTTATTGTTGGCTAAAATTTTTAACAAATCCACAAATGTCGCAATTAGCAAGCGGCGATCAAGACCGTACTTGATAGAAATTCACGTTAAATAAATTAAGTGTTACAAAGATGCGTTTGTTATTATGTAGATGAGTACGGGTTGAAGACAAATTACTAATAAACTAACGTAAGACGTAGCTAGCTAGTGGCAATCAAAGTCGCACTCTACATAAATTCATGTTAAATCAGTTAAGTGCTACAAAGATGCATTAATTGATTATTATCTAGATGAGTTTGGGTTAAAGACATTACTAATCTTCTAAAAAATTAAATTGAAAATAACTAAAGTCAAATGATGGAACAAATGTGAGAAATAGAAAATAACCAAGAAATATAAATTAATTTTAGGGCATGTTTTCCTTGGAATTAATTCACCAGTGCTAGTAATACATACTGTTAGAATATCACTTGTGAGTTGTCCCACATCATACATGTAAAATAGATCCACCTTAATGGGCTATACAAATTATATTTAATTTTACTACTTGTAAGGTTTACCACCTTTCTAGATCAACTAAGTCGTGAATAAATTTCTATCTATCAACCATTGTTCTAAAAAAATAATTAACTCTCAAAATTCTGTAAATTTATATTTCATAACAAACTTCTATCATCGTCTTGCTATTTTGTAAATTTATATTTCATAACAAACTTCTATCATCGTCTTGCTATTTTTAGTTGTTTAAATCATAAAATCCCCTAATTCTAGCAATGACTCATCTTCTCTCAATCCCAAATCATTACAAGTGCATATGAACATCGACTGCATATTCATATAAATGCAAGCCGTTCAAACAACGATTCATAAACGAATAAATAAGAATGAACAATACAAAAAAATGATAAAATTTTCAATGCAAATAAATTTCAATAGAATTCTAATGACAATATCTAATGGATATTTTTCCAATGCTATTATTTTTGTTGGAATTTTCTAATGGATTCCAACGAGAATTTCAATAAAATTATTTCGTTGGAATGAGTTTTCCATTGGAATTTTCGTTGGATTTTGATGATTCCAACGGTAGTTTTTCCAACGAGGGTGGAAATAAAAGTTCCAACGAAAATTGCATAATATTCTAACGAAAGTTTCTCTCCTTTCTGGGATAATTTCCCTCATTATTCTCTACTGATCAAGTCGAGCTGCCCTTTCGATCTTGAAAAACTCAGCCTGAACCTCTTCCATCTTAATGCACTTATTAAACCTTTTCAAGTCCTCATCATAAGTGAACGCCGACTTCTTAGCCAGCGAGCTCCTGCATGGACCAGCTCGCAACTCCCTTGTCAATCCACCAGCCTTAACCTCCTCAGAGGTTGAGGGAACCGCCACACACGTGCGAGTATATTGGCAAACATAGCTCCTTAAAGTCTCATTATCTTGGTGTTGCATCGCCATCAACGTCAGATATGTCTTCTCCTGGGCACTTGCGAACTAGTTGAGAAAAATGGTTGCAAAATCATCAAAATCTTTCACGGACCCTGGGCGAACTAACGGAACCAATCTTGAGTTTCACCTCTCAAGGTTGCCAAAAACGCCCTACACCTCACGACAAAACGCCCATATTCTCAAAACTCCACAAATGTCGGGACGGATTAGTTAACCCATCGTATGTGATACTCAGCTATCTAAACCTAGCAGGTAGATCAACGTCCAACATTTTTGGTCAAGGGAATGCCCTCGAGCTCTTCCATCTTGTTTTCTCTCCACCTTAGCTTGAAGCTCCTAGATCTGCTCAATGATTATCTCCACCGCTAGGTCGAGGTGAGCTCCCATGATTGTGCTGCTATAGAACTCGACCTACGTCTCTCTTCTCTTCATCGCATTGAGATTTACTGCATTTGACACCTCCTGCTAGGCACATCTAGAAGCAATAGCCTCGACAATCAGCTTATTGAGCTCCTCTTTCGTAAGAGTGCTAACTAGGGCTGCACACGAACCGAGCGGCTCACGAGCGCTCGAGTCAAAGCTCGGCTCGAGCTCGAGTTTGACCGAACTAGAGTCGAGCTCGAGCAGCTCGAGCACGAACTTGAATCGAGCTCGAGCTCAAATTTTGCCTTGTCCAACGGCTCGCCAGCGGATCGAGATTATGTTAAATTACTAAACTACCCTTAGTATATATATGTATCATAATATTAACATATGTACTTAATGGTAATTTTACAAAATTGCTTGAAAATTTTCGAATCGAACTCGAGCCGAGCTCAAACATTATGAATTCGAGTCGAGCTCGAGTCGAGCTCGAGCCGAGCTCGAGCTATTGTATTTTTTTATCGAGTCGAGCTCGAGCCTCATAAATCGAGCTCGAGCTCGAGCAACAAAAAAAAAATTAATCCTACTCGATAAGGCCAATGCTCGACTCGTTTGTAGCTTTAGTGCCAACCAGCTGGCCTGTGGGCCCAGCTCCACCTGTTTGTGGCCCCACTGCACGACCTCGGCTTGATCTGGCTACATAGGGTGTACAAGGACGATCTCAGTACCCGATCTATCTTCTGTCTGGGTGATTGGACCTCCGACAGCTACATGGTCACCGTTGAATCCACTAGACCCGATGAATTGGTCATCGGGGTCACCGGTGTCTGGCTTAACCTTGAAACCCCGGTGGTGGGCCTATTCTTAACAAATGTTTAGAGACCCAAGCCTCGCCGAAGGTGGTCTCCAATTTTCTCCTGGGATCTTCTTCATTCGCCATGACTATGGTGTTTTGATGGCTTTTGATTGAATTTCACGATACAGCGCCAAAATGGTGTGCAAACAACCTAGAGCGGCTTCTACGACCTTGGATCTGCACTCAATCGGTTTGATAGACGGAAGTGGTTCTGGCATAAAGGATCGACGATCAAGTCATAATGTATATGAAAAAGACAATTAATAGTAATTGTATAACTCGTAAGTATATATAAGAGTGTGTAGAGTGTAAATGATCATACCTCAATTCTTTATATCGGAGTGTTAGCTTGTAGCCCAAGATTGCCCAACTGGGTTGCACGATTGCCCAAGCTACCCGTCCGTACTTCCCAGGTGCCCAAACTGTCTGATTCTGCTAGGCTACGTGTGATTTTTATCCTAATAATATTTCTTCTTATCTCTTAAATAGTGTATTTACATTGGCCTATCTTATTAGACGTTCTAATTGTGCTACCAGCTCGACTTCCCTTGACCCAAGTTGCTTTTACCCTCAGCACGTAAGCTTTACCTCTTAGGTCATGCTCTTGACCTGATTGCCTATATGTCGAGTTTCTATCAGGCTAGCCGAGAGCCATAACTCGACCTGTTTGTGAGCTTCTTTACCTGTGAGGTCAACAATGACTTGGTGGTTCTTCGACCCCAGATGCCTTTGATGTCCGATCGACCTATCGGTCCATTTGGTCCTATCAAATCATTCCTTATGTCGTACTCAACTTGGTATGGTATTTCATATCAGGTTCCAAAAGTTAATCAAATAAGTTATTTTCCAAATAAGTTATTAGCGGACTTGACGAGTCAAACCTTTAATGAAGTCGAATCCATTAATTTTACATCAATCATCTAACATTCAAGCAAATTATATGCACAAGTGCACATTACATATGTATATATAATATCAATCAATCATCCTCACACATCACATCAACTTTGATTCACTACTAATAGTTGATCTTTGATCTTGTGCACATGCACAAATGCACATTATATATGTATATATAATATTTGAAGTTATAAGTTAGATAATGAGTTTATCACATCTTAAAATTTTAACAAGTAGTAAAAAATAAAAAAAATATAAATATGGATTGCATAACTTACATAAAAATCACTATATTTATTATATATTTATAATAGAAATATTTTTTTTTCTATAATTTTGAGAGATCGTGACAATAAAAATTATTATTATTATTATTATTATTATTATTATTATTATTGTTGTTGTTGTTGTTGTTGTTATTGTTGTTGTGTTGAAATCTCGTGTAGCTGAAATTATTATTTTCTACAAGAAGAGATGATTGATGTTTTTATTAAGTATCTTCATATACTAATGAGTACTGCATCTTCAAAATTGTAACCTTCCCACGGTTTGATGTAATTGACCTGTTCACGGCTCAGCGCTTTTCAAGCCTAAACGTGGGTAGCATTTTCTTAGTGAGCGGTGTGACTTTTTCATCCATGCCTGGGATGGAGCTCTTTACTTGAAATCCTTATTAAGTAAAGAAAGTCGAATTTATCCTTGCCCCTCGACTAAATGCCTTTTTTTTCACCCTGCTTACATAGAATTCAATTAAGATATTCTATAAAAGTATGATTTCTTCTATTTTCCTTTGAGAATAGGAGGATTTGTTTTTTGATTGGGGGAGTCCAAAGAAAAATAAAATTATTGGCATAATTTGATTCTGTATTTGGTTTGTAATTTGTAGTATTTGTGTGTAATTTTTTTCTATAGATTTTTATAATAATCGAGAGTGAACAATAAAATATCTAGTAAATTAATAATCAATGGTGTACTAAATTTGCTAGTATATGATTTCATAAAAAACTAAAAAAATATTACAATACACGAAAAGTTGTGCTGAATAAATGTTAAACAATCTGATTTACAAACCAAAGAAATAAGTGTAATTGATTAGATTTTAGTTACAAATTTTATAAAAAAAATTAATAATAATTAAAAAAATATTATTAGATTGTAACGAAAAAAACGAAAAATCAAAATAGTTTTATTAATTTTTTTGCTAGTATTTATAAATATTGATTCATCCACTCATATAATTTTAATTATACATCACTTTCAATGATATATCTATCTTCTACTTTTACATCAAATCACCTTTAATTATTTTTTTTAAATTTTTCTTAGTACAAAATTTAAATATGACTCAAAGTTAACCTAACCAAACTTTATTTAAAATTAACTCTTATTAATTTAAAAATTCAATAAAAGCTTAATCAAATTTATATCAAGCACTCTCTAACTTGCCTTTAATTGATATTGTTGCTTAAAATTTTGGGACAGAACACATTTTTCATTTATATTATTTTCACAAAAGAGTTTGTGTGTGTAGAGCTTCTGTCAGAAAGGACAACCTAGATTATAGCTAGTTTGACATGAAAGTACAATGGTACACGGTACAGATGTTCACTCACACCTCCACTTCAACTTTTTTTAATTGGTAATTAATGAAAAAAATCTGTTCGAATGAATTTTGTATCAGAATGTTGAATGGGCAAAACCAATAGTATTACATTGATTTTAGTATATTACAGTACTTTCCACTACATTTGAATCGTCAACCGCATTTATTTATCAAAACATAATAATAACATTTACTCCTAATTATTGTTAAATAAATTATGGCGAGATGATCCTCCTAATTATTGTTAAACCAAAAAATAACATAGTCAACTCACTTAACCGCTAAGTCGATTTATTGCATAATTAGTGATTACCAAATATTGTTAGATGCTATTTTATTAANCTTTCATTAAAAAAAAAAAAAAGTTCCATTACTATTAGTTAAAAGATGTTCAACAAAACAAAACAGAAGTGAAAAGAAAAGGCAATTATTCCTCATTGATGCTTTAAGAAAAAATTGAGTACTTCAATTTAGGGGGTGACCATGCTAGATTCCGACCACAATCTTCATTAAGATAGCATAACATTTATCTTATACGCCTTGTGAGCTAGTATGATAACTATTGGCTAATGATTCGGTGAAAATAAAAAATTGAGTGAATTTTTCTAAAGAAGGTATTTGATAACTATATGAGATCATAAGCTCGCATTTTTACAATATGTACGTCTCATTTGGTTGGAAGTACTTTTATAAAAATGTGAGCTTATAATAATACGTCTCATTTTTTATATGTAGTTGGAAAAAAAAACAAAAAAAAATAATCGTTAGGGTATGTTTCTTATTTCTTTAAACAGAAAAGTTTTATATCTTATTTTAATATTTATAATTTATTACATTTTTTCCATTGCACATTCATCATTATCCAGGCTGGTCACGGGTGAATTAAATGTGAATTGAGTAATTAATTTTAAAAAATTTAAAATTATAAATATATTGTTATTATATTACAACTACATGTAAAAATTACATATATATATATTTGTAAATTTTACATCTAAACATACATGTGTAACATAATTTTGAAAGGTTGCTTGTTAAGGTCTTGCTTAGACATAAGTTTTTTTGGTGATTTTTTTTTAACCATAATTAATTTTGAAAAGTTGATTGATTTATATTCGAGTGAAATTTTAATTAAATCAGTATTGAAATAATATTTAAAATAGAATAATTAAAGTTGATTTGCCGTAAAAATATGAAAAAACACATTAAAATTGATAGATAATTAAAATTAGATTAGTAGATAATTAATAATTTAAAATTGATCTGATTTATAATAATGATTGATTAATATTATTTATTATATTAATAATATTGAGCATAATGAAATTAAATTAAATTTTAGTTGTGATTGAATTTTTTTTATATA
>BKCP01002224.1:3239162-3258069 GCA_008636005.1 Striga asiatica
AAATTAATTAATCACTATTTAAATGGTTAAAAAATTAGTTGTATTAAAAAATATTTTGAATATATAACATAATAATTTATAATAATATTATTTAAAAAAAATGGTGTCCGCCCGGTCGGACCGGTCACCACCGGCCGTCGGGGCCGGACGCCATTTGGGCCGTCCGGTTTCGGCGGTCGAACAACAATTATTTTTTTTTTTTTTTACTTTTTGAAAAAAATGCAAGGGGCAAAATTGTCCAAAGGGGGGGCGGTGAATAGCGATTGAGTTATTTAATGGATGTTATGGGAAACGATGGTGATGGAATATGAAAAGACAATGTGTATTAGATGGATGGTTAAAAATGGAAAAATATGAACAAAATATCTAAAACAACATTTATTTTATCAATGATCATACATACCAAATTCTATTACTTTATAATATAATTTATAGCTTTATTTGATATAATTTAATTTAGTTTGATAAATAAATTTAATTTTATTTATAAGAATATATATTACTATTTTGTTTATTAATACAACGGACTTTGTAATATTAATTCAAATGTAACACACTAATTAAGATTTTTTTTCTTGACAATATTAACCATATTTAATGGATGTTATGAGAAACGATGGAGATGGGATATGAAGAGACGCTGTGTATTAAATGGAGAGTTAAAATGGAAAAATATGAATAAAATATCTAAAACGACATTTATTTTATCAATGATCGATTAAGCCAAAGTGACAAATAATAAAAATAGGAGGGAGTATATATTATTATATATTTTAGTATGACACATATTACTTGTGCGACTTGTATGTGTTATATTATAATAAATTTTCTACCTTATAACATATAACTACATTAAACATAATTAATTTATTTTATATATACAATATGGATGTCAAATCGAAGCTCATCAAAAGATGATTAATTTGATATATTATATATGTAAAACCGATAAGAAATACAAAAGTTATCAACTTTTAAAATATATTTTCAATTCAATGGTTATAATAGGAAACGATATTAAAATATAATTAATATAAATATTAATATATCCAAGCCTAACTCCAAAGCATGATTTTTTGCCAAATAGGATTCCGAAACATGAGAGTTTGCCACGTAGGCTCAGCGCATTTTGAAATTATATATATAGGGGATGACCAACATAAGTACGACAACTTTGAGGGAGTTCAGCATTAACTTCTTCTTTTTTAAAAAAAAAAATAGAATTAATTAATCAATTAAAAATTATACAGACAATTTGATATTTCCTCCTATTCATAATATATGTCGTTTTGAGAAGTTACACAATAATTAAGATTTTTTTTATCAATGATAATTGGGAAAAGATGAAGAGTGAATATGAAAAGGCATAGTGTATTTATTAGGTAAATGAGGGTAATAATGAAAAAATATGTACAAAATATCCAAAACGTCATTTATTTGGTTAATAATTGATAAAACAAAATTACATTAAAAAAAAAGGAGACAATAGTTTTATTATACAGTACTATTATTCTATTTAAATATATATGATCATTAGCATTTGTGCATACTTTTGATATCTCATACTTAAAGAATACAAAATACATAAAAAATTATATTTACAATATAAATATATTTTTTATTAAAAATATGAAAATAACCAACTTAATTTATGTTATACGATAAACATATGTAAGACCGCGAAATATATAACGGCTACATTTGGTAAATCTAGATAAAATTCCAATTAACAGCTAAAAGTTAGCTTATACCTTATAATTTAATTTCGACTTATAGGTGATAGTTTATTTCTAACTAGTATTCGACCTGTGCATTTGCACAGATATAAATAAATTATTGTGAGTCTGTATGCATATAATGATTAATTATTTTTCTTTCACTTTTTTACAGACCAAATTTACAATTAAAAGAGTTGAAATATTTTTTTTTTTTAAAATTGCGTTTATCTGACTGGATGTAATGTATATTTTGGTACGTCTTTTATTTGTGAATTATTTATTATTTATTTAGGAATTTCAAATATATTTTTTATTTTAAAAAAAAAATTAAATGTAACAACAATAATAACATCTAATCACATTATACGGTCAACACATTATATGGTCAACTCTCATTAATAAAAAATTTAAAATAATTTTTGTAATTTTGAAGTGATGAGTATTAATTATTTAATGATTAAATGAAAGATTAAATACATCAAAATATAACGGTTTTTGGAGGGAAAATTGTTAAATTGCCACATAGGTAAAATTAAATAGGTTTTATTAAATGTTTTGAGCTAGTAATTATATATATATAGATGGTTGAAAATTTTCATGATATACTAAAAATATTTGGTAAAACTAGTTGATAGTTAACTAATATAAAAATTTTAACGATTTTTTATTTTATTTTAAAAAAAAATTACATATGGAAGATTATGAGATTTGCTCCATTTTTTTTTAGGTTTGCTCTACTTAGCTTATAGTGGTTACTAATTACTTATTTTATCAACAATAAAAGATAACATAACACTTAGCACATATGCTAACTATTTCTTTAATCCATATCCTTACTCATCACAACTTGATCTATTGAAAAGACTAATTATGAAAATTGAATCGGTTGATTGAGTAGTCTAATCATCATTCAACGCTAATAATAACACAATGATCGGACTTCCCGCGCCAAAATTTAGTTGAATTGACTTATACGGCTGCTCAATCATAATTTCACCATAATTACTTTCTCAAAATCATAATTTCTTATCCTCTACTTAATGGAGTAGTTGATAAAGTATCACGGAGAAACTTCTAAGTTTAAACTGGATATATTTTTTTATTTTTTTTTAATAAATAAAAAGTGAAAAATATTTCAAAATTTATTAGACAAATTTAAAATTATAAATAGGTGTAAATAAAAAAGAATGATTCAAGTTCAATTGATATGAAAATTCATCGACAGTATTATGGGAGTTGTAGACAAAAAGGTCAGGTGAATTGAATAATATTTTTGTGATTTTCTATATCATTGGTTGTTAAATAAATCTTGACTAAACAAAATAAATATTTTTCATAGCTAGTGGCATCAATAAAAATTCTTTTTTTATCGAAAAAATCTAGTCTAGCCAGTATATTGATTAATTAATTTAAAAAATTAGTCATCTACAAACAAAGTTAGGATTCTTGACTGTACATGTACATGTACATGTAACATTTTTCTATTAATTAAATCATCTCATGATCTTTGAGCAAAAGTAACTTTAACTTTTTGGAAAAAAAAAAAGGAAGAAAATAAGATTCTTCAAGAAGAAAATCAAACCTTTCCTGCCTTCTTTATCTGCAGTTCTTTAAGCATAATCATTACCAATTCCACTTAGATTGGCAATCAAAAATTCCTCAATTAATTTAGCTTAACATTTAATCATATTATACTAAAAAGAGGTTGAAACACTCAAAGCCATGCCAAACCCAAACCTTTTGCAGTACACAAGAGAAGGAACAAGTAAATAAATAAAAGTGAGAAAAATAAGATAAATAACCTAAAAAGGGGACACAGTGAGTGAAAAAAGAACTTCCTCTGAACTCTCATAAAAATCAATAAAATGACATACTTTAAGCAAGGTGTCAAGAATTCATTCCTTTACATAATTATTAAATTTTTCATTTTTATGATGCAACAAACTGACTATATGTATATCTCTTTTTTTTTGTTTTATATTTATGTCACTATATGTATCTCTTGAAATGGATATATGGAAAAGACACCAACGGTTCTGCTATGACTAACTATAAAAAACATAAATTATTGAATGAATCAGCCTAAATCATGCCTGTTTCACAGCATACAATCTCTATGCACGGGGCAGGATTTATCTCGGTTAAAAAACTATTTCACAGTAGACAATCTCTAGACATTTACCTAAAGAATATATTTTTTGGTAAATAACTAGAGAAAAATTTATAGGAAAAACTATATGTACGTAGATGTAGGAAGTTTGTAAACAATATTCAAACATTTACTTATAAAATATATCTGTAGGTAAATTCCTAGAGAAAAAATTATAGAAAAAAAATTGTAGATAATATCTAGGAATTTGCCTTAAAAATATATCTGTAGGTAATACCTACTACCTAGAGAGAAAAAAATTATTGGTCGATCCTATCTATAAAAAAGTTGTAAGCAATCTCTAGGCATTTACTTACAACATATACTAGTACAACACCTGTATATTACACGAGTGCTTATTAAAAAATTATTCTTAAATTTTAAAATTAATGAGAAAAATTATTTTAAAATTTATTTATTTTTTACAAAAAATATATATTATTATATATTTAAGAATGACATTTGTACTTGTACGACTTACATGCGTTATATTATTGTAATTTTTATAACTTATATCATATAACTATTTGAAATATAAATATATTAATTGATAAATAATTTTATTTTTTCAATTAATATTAAAAAACAATTTTATTATTGTAATTTATTTTTTTATACATACAATATGGATGTTAAATAGAAGCTCATAAAGAGATGATTAATTTGATATATTATATATGTAAAACTGATAAAAGATACAAAAGTTATCAACTTTTAAAATACACTTACAATTCAATGGTCATAATAAGAAAAGATATTAAAATGCAATTAATATATGTCACCCGACCTAATTATTTTTGGAGAAATAAATTAAAATCTACCCAAACCTAATAACGAAACATGCAATTTTTGTCACATAAGATCCCGAAGCCTGCGAGCCTATCACTTAAGCTCAACACGTTCTGAATTAATATATAAGGAGGATATGTAGGTAAACACCTAGGAAAAAAATTATTCATAAATCTTATTCATAGGAAATTTGTAGGCAATAACTAAACATTTTCCAACGAACTATATTCGTTGGTGTATAACTATAAATTACCTGCAAATATTTGTCTAATATTCTTTTTTGTTTGATATTTGTTGGCAATATGTGTAGTAATTTTTGTCCAAAATTATAATTTTTATAGGCATTCTATAGATAATATGTTTCTATTTACCAACAAAAATTCTGCTTTCGTAACACTTGTAGCTATTTTGATATTTTTTTTATGGTGTAGATGACTATTAACATAGTTTAATACTAGTGTTTAAATTCGATTATTTCAAAATCAAAACTATAACCCATCGAAATAACAAAATAGGTTGGAAGCTAAAAGCCTAAAACTGAACATCGAATCAATACCTTAAAAACCGAACCGAAATTATAATTTTGGTCGGTTTCGAATTTCGATAAGTTATTTCGGTGTAATCATATTTTGCGCACAGGAAAGGAGCGAAGCATGATACATTGGTTCCTTTTATCCGAAATTACACCCTGCAGTAAGTGGATCTAGGCATGTCGATGTACCTCTCTGGCGGGCACCGTGGTTCTTGAGTTCTTGACCCGCACGAATTCGAGTTCCTCCGCCGCGGAACCACGGTGGCGTCGCTCAAGAACTCCACTCACAGAGGCACGCGCCCGCCGGAAAGCGCGTCCAGGATCCTCTAAGACAAATTGGTCAAGGATCCAACTGATTTTCCGGTGACCGAGCGTTGCTTGGAGAGATCATCCAGCTGGACGGTTCGACAAGTCACCTAAGAAACCACTTCAAAAGGAGATCAAACTTCTAAAATTTTCATGTTTTGATTTTACTTGATAATTTAAGGATGGTTGGATCCTTGAAAGTAATAAGTTTCGGTTGCACTTGATACAGGGTGAGGAACTTGATTATTGAGGTGTACTTCATCGTGATGACTCGGTTTTGATGTCGGTTTCTCTAAATCAATTGAAGGTCCTCTGCTATTCTTTCCTCAATGCCTGTGTTTATATCATATATTTTAATAAAAAGCAGTTTTAGTGCCCTCTTTCCGTGATATAAATTTGAATTATAACCTTTTTTTGTCCTACAGTGCCCCTGAACTTATATACAAGTCTCTACCTGCAAAACGTATCGTTGGAATGACATCTAAGGTAGGCCTGTATGTTCCTCATTGCATGAATATGATCCTTTATTTTCTCGATTTTTTTGGAATTTTACAAGGGGAATTACAATACTAATGCACGCTCTAGCAACCGTTGGATCGATCTTGTTGAGGGAGCTTCCGCCAGAAAATGATAAAGATGTTGTACACTTTTTCTTGTCCTTTTAATTTATATATTTGTTCATTTTTTCTGTCAATTTTTTTTTTTATCAAGTCGTGTATTATTACCAGAGATTAGCTCGCAAATGGCTGATAGACTCAGCATGGGTGTTATATCTCCTTTATCAAAGCAGCTCGCAATGCCATTGCCGAATGCCCTCGTTTTGGTGGCTCTAAATGAGCTCTCGACCTGTGCTACAAGTTTCTTCATTAAGGTATTTGCACATTCATGCACACACAAGATCTCATTCTAATAATACAATCATCCACATTTCTAAAAAGTAAAAAAATGTGTGTGGGATTCGTGCTAAGATAGTGAGGTTTATTCAGGTACACGGATGGTAGTCTATGTGCGCGGCGATAAACCTCACAAGGAGCTGAAAGTTCTGAAGACCAGCGATGCCATTATGATTCTTCACAAGGTGCCGTACACAGAAGAGAATGTTAGCAGAATCCATACCGCAAGAAGGTATTTTCTTTCAATCTTAATCCTTTTGTATTAGATCTTTCTTTTTTTCTTATTTATTTATTTATTTTTTTTTGTCGGGATGTTTGAGACTAAGGATTCAGTGGTTGCAGGCTGTTTTCGTTTGGATAATGCCTTGGATTTTCCGGCATTTAAATTTAGACTAGAATTTGTTTGAACCAGCATTGTTGTTTATGTTACTGTTACAACTAAGGCAGCAGATTTATTCCCATCCTTTTACTTATGGTCTGTTGGTGTCTGCTGGAAATGTTTTGGATTGTTTGTAGTGGTTAGTTTTAGGTGAGAGGTTTTAAGAAAAAAAATCCATGGATGATGAGTTCAAACTTATGGAAAAAATTAATCATTAAACTTTTTCCTGGATTTTGCAGGTAAAAAATATGTCGAAAGCATAGTCAAGGATGTCTTGAAGTGTGCGTTAATCGAGTACCAGGTCGGTGCTTTGCTTTGTTTTATGTCTCTTTGATTTATGTTTCAGGGAGTTATGTATATACATGACCTATTTTTACTCTTCATCTGTCTCAATGTGTTTCCTTGCTATGTCTTGATGCCTTCCTATGTGCAGTGTTGTTGTGAGATAAGACAAGAAACTATTGATTGTTGTATTCCCTGATGGACGGGCATTTACTCTTAAGGTTCATAATAGATCAGATGTCATTTACGCAGTATTTTGCATAGTCAAGTGTTCTTTTAGTACATGGGGATAATGAGGATAATTTACCCTGACATTTTTCTTAATTCTATGTATCAGTTATCTTTAAACTTGCAAACACTCACTTGAAATTCCGATCAATGGAAGACAAGCAAAAGGAACTATAGGATATATAAAAAACGATTTAGTTTCTGGTCTTGAATATATCCACTTCGTTGACAACTATAATGTTCCAGTTTGGGTATCTGGAAACCATAATGGTCCCAATTGGAAACTGATCATTTTCTTGTAACTGTAATTTTTTTTCCTGTCATTTTACAGGTATTTATGTTGCTTAATGACCTTTCCAGTACACTACTAACTACTAATTCTTGCCCAGAATTTTTTACTAATGTGTTTTGTATTTGTTGAACTACTATTAGCTTGTCGTTGTCCTATCTTTAATATGATTACGTCCTTTCTTTTTTGCAATGTTTTGGTGGGATTAACATTCAAGTGGAACTGGCATATTAACTTTTACTGCTACATTGTATTTTGGTTTGTACATTTGTGTCGTAAAATTTATGCTGTTTCTAATGGTATTTGCATAGTAATGCATGAAAATGAAATATGCCCATGTTGGTTATTTTGCAGGCAAAAAGCTGTTGGAGCATTATGAAATTTATCCTTTGATGACCGGAATCGAGAAGCAATTGCAACAGCTGGTGGAGTTAAGGCTTTGGTATGTCATTCAATTATTAAAGAGAGTTCTTGTTATACTTATTAGGCTTTATTTTTCTATTAAGTGGTTTCATCTAGGCAACAACTACCATAAAAAAATATTATGCCAGAAAAACATTGATCCTTGATTGAAATTTCGGTAAGCCATTTAATGCCTTTGTGCTTGCTAAGATTGCTTATGGTTAGTGCTACTGGTGGGTGCTGATTAATTACTTTATCTTTTATTGGAATATCTTGTTAAATGGGAAATCTGAATCGCTTATTTCAGTTTTTTACTTTTACCTCACTCACGTTTATAACTTTGTGACTTTATCACATTGCATTTAAGAGCTGTTTTGGTTTCTAATGAGAATTTATATCTATTATGTGACAAAATTACTGAACTTCAAGTCTATCTGCATTCATGTTATCAAGCTCTGCTGAGAGTGGGGATATTCTTCCAGCTTAGGCATCAGTAGATCAAAATGTTTTTCTTTCTTGTTTATTTTAAAACTTTGGACTCTTTATACTTTAAATTTGCCGGCATCTTTATGGGTTTTTGACAGTCACTTTGTGCATCTCTTGGTAATCAAAGAAACACATTTTAGTTACTGTGAAGAAATTATTATTTTTCCCCTTTCTATTATTGCAAAAACTTCAATTACATCTGCTTGGTCAAAGAAATTAAGCAGGATTCCTCGGTATATTGTTTAGAGATTTCTTCCATTGCATATTAGCCTAAATTGATACGTTTTTCAGTTTAAGAGTTTCTTTAATTACAATTTTAAAAAAAAAATAAAAAGTAAGAAAAAAAATTATATTGAGCAGTCCAATATTGCTTCGGGAGATCAAAAAGTGGTCACTTTTTGGGCTAACATAAAGTGGTCACTTTCCTCAATCAAGTATGTTGCACCCAAATCCCTTGGGTCTGCTGTCATGTATTCCAGAAAGCAGAGGTATTTGTATTGTTTTTTTCTTTTTTTTCGTTGTCATGGGTTTTTGCGGCCTTTGAATACGTATTCTCCATTACTTACTTGCCTGCATTTTTTTGCTTGCGATTCAGGTTCGTTTTCAGTGTCACAACCATTTCAGGTTCCATGGGACAGACAGGTTATTATCTTTATTATTTTTTTGGGAACTGGATTTTTATCTTTCCGGTGGTTAGTTATGCTTTGTATTCTACCTACATATGTCCTGCCTGTTTGTGCAAGAAACCACCTTTGAATATAATCCGCAGATCGTGATCGTTCAGGTTTTCTAAGGCTTTTTTTTTAGTTTTGTTTTACATTGTCTTTACTGACATGTCATATGGTTCAAATACATGATATACCAAGTTTGTGGCTTTTATGGTGAACCAAACACTTCCTTTGACCTTTTTTGTGACTGTTGGATATTTTATCATATTGTGGGACTCTTGCCTTTATGATGTATTCATATGAGGTAATTTCAGTCTACTTTTGGGAATGCCGGCAAATGTATATATGTGTACTCTTTGAGTCGGACAAGTATATGTATAAAGTTAGATACATTTTTTTAAGCAACATTTGGGAAATATATGTATAATATGTGCTATATTGCATTTATTTCAGTCGCGGCATCAGTCAGGAGGGAGGGAGTATGTGCCTGCTGATTTATTTTAGGAGGGAGTATGTGCTTGCTTATTACCAAACCATTAACTCGAAATGTCGATTGAAGCTGTCAATTGACATGTGTTTTGTTTGGACCAATGTATTCATGCATGTAAAGATTATGTATAAGGCTGGATACATTTTAAGCGGCAACATTTTGGGGTCGTCCAAAAAAACAATCAATATTTCACAATTATAGACTAAACTCGGTTCGGTTGTGCGTAACAATATTTAAAAAATATATATAAGTTCGACTGACCATTTCAAAAGATGATAAATCTTCACTATATTTTAGATTAAATTTGAGTCGGCCGTGCGTGCACGGCCATAAGACAACTAGTCTAACATATATGAACCTATATTAAATATAAAAAAACTAAAAATAGAAAAGGAAATAGTAGAAAAATTTTCGTCCTACCAAAACTACCCTTGAAACGGGAGAAATTCCATTGTAGGGCTTGACTTTTTGATATTGTGTCACAATAAGGCCTGAATTTTTAACTTTTTCATTTGAAAGCTTCAATTTTAAGTTACTTTCAATACAATGCCTACTTTTACATTTTACTTTTCAATTTAAGACTCCAAATCACTTTATATTTTGATATAATTATGTAAATAACAATACTTTTTTTAAAAAAAAATATAAAAAATTTATTTTTAAGTACCTATAATAAAAAATTAAATATCATTAATAAATTATCTAATAAAATAATTATTTCATAATTTCATTTATGCAAAAGCTTAATGAAATTTACTTTAAAAGTTAAAAGATTAATTTTAACTTAATTTTAATCTAAATATCTGACAACATTAAAACATAAACTATTTAGAAAAATAAGTTTATTTTTTTAAATAAACTTATAGAAAATATTATTTGTGAATAAAATTTATATTTTTGAAAAAGTTAAGAATATATAAAATTAATACCCGAAAAATTTTATTGTAGGCAGTTTTATTCACAAATAATATTTTCTATAAGTTTATTTAAAAAAATAAAACTATTTTTCTAAATAGTTTATATTTTAATGTTATCACATATTTAGATTAAAATTAAGTTAAAATTTATTTTTTAACTTTTAAAATAAATTTTATTAAGCTTTTCATAATTGCAAATTATGAAATAATTATCTTATTAGATAAATTTATTAAAGATATTTCATACTTTTCATTATAAGTACTTAAAAAATAAATTTTAAACAAAGTATTATTGTCTACATAATTATATCAAAATATAAAGTGATTTGGAGTTTTAAATTGAAAAGTAGAATGTAAAAGTAAGTCTTATATTGAGAGTAACTTAAAATTAAACCTTCAAATGAAAAAGTTAAAAATTCAAGCCTTATTATGACACGATAACATAAAGTCAAGCTTAAAATGGAATTTCTCCCTTGAAACGGGTTGTTCACATATTCATCGGCAGAAAGTTTTGAAAGGTAGGCGTAGACTATGTTTGATAAAACTAGTTAATAACTTATAAATGAATTTCGAGTTTATAGTTGATAGCTTATTGCTGAAAATCTAGCTCATATGATAAAAGTATTTGGTAAAATTAGCTGATAAATCAGCTGAAGTAAAAATTTAAACGAACTTATTTAAAAAACTACCCAAAGAAGCTTATAAGATAAACTCGAGCGTTGTAAAAAATTTCGTCATATCGAACGAAGCTTATTTGTATACGTAAAACTTATAAGCTAACTTATAGTGCTTACCAGACTAACCGATTTGACGAACGGTTTTCACTTTGATAGGTTCAATCGGCTGGTTCGACAATTGTGATTTAAAAATTATTCTGTGGCCAATTTTTCGGATGAAATTGTATTACATATTTATTAAATTGAAAAATATGTACTTTTCTTTCTAAGTTTAACCATGCTATTTATATTTTATATACTATTCAATCTGTCTATATATTTGTATATCTATCTAAATTCATGCATACTTATACCGCGCGACACTTGAGTTTCATGGGAAATAAATTATCAAACATACAACATTACATAGTACAAATGGGAGACGTAAATCAACAAACAGGCGGACACATTATTAATTGTCCGAGATTATTAATTGTACTATCCTAGTAAATGAACCACAAGAAGCCATATGTGGCCAAATTTTTCTTCCAATTTTCCTAGTACCAAATTAGTCACTCTTTCATGCAGGTCATGCAAACACTGACGTTGATGAACTTAGTGTCTTCTTTCGACATGCGGTCGCATAATATCGCCTCATATTTATTGAACAACCGATCGATCACCGCATCACCAAAATGTTCCACCAGCAAGGGTTCGGCCACGGACCTCATGCACCGAGCCACATTGTACCCATCTGCACCCGATTGGCTTGAATCCGACGAACAAAAGTTCTCCCCACAAGCGGCCCAAGTGATTTCCGAGACCTCAAGACGGTTGATTGTGAACGACCCCTCCTTTTCAACTAATATTGCGACCTCTTTGGCCGATGGTGTATATTGAGGGATGTGGAAGGAATGCAATTTCTCTTCTTCAATGAGTCCCTACAATGTAAATATGACAATTTCATAGATATGTGGAGTGTGGAATAAATTAAATGTTCATTTCTAGCTTAAAGCTATGTTTGGTAACCAAATAAGCTAGCTTATAAATTTTCTGTATTTAAGTAAGTTCTGTTTGGTAAGACGAGCTTTCAAATAAGCTCGTTAAAATTTTTATTTCAGCTGACTTATCAGTTAATTTTACCAAAATATTTTTATCATATGAGCTAGCTTTTCGGCCATAAGTCATAAGCTATAAGCTCAAAAAACACTTATCAGCTATTAACTAGCTTATCACTTAGTTTACCAAGCATAGCCTAGGAGATAAACTCGAACTTTTTAAAAAAGCTTGTCCTACCAAACCAAGTTTATTTAAATATAGAAAGCTTATAAGATAATCTAATAAGCTATAAGATAACTTATATACTTACCAAACTAAGTCTTAACCGACATGTAGTTTTGAACAAACTTTCCTTTCACTTTAAGATTAAACTCAAGCTCGAATTCGAGTCAACTTTGTAGCGAATTCAGTAAAAAGTGGGTTTAAGTTAAGATTAGGCACCTCATAAACCATTTCTTGTAGTGCTATAGCCATAAGCTCCCAAATGTAGCCACTGTCCTTAATAGAAGTAACATCACTTTTTCTGCCCAAAATGGTCAATACCATTTTCCCGTCGGCCACAACCTCCTTCGACCGGCATTTGAGAAAAGTCGAAAAATCTCTTTGAAATTGATCATAGTATGCATTAATCACATTTTGCGGGCTATTGCTTGCCACGTAAATGTTCGATTTGTTCATTTCCACGCCTTCAGGAACCTGAAAATACATGTAATAACGTAAACAGGAAATATTTCATTTTTTGAGTCCCATAACTGGAGCGCTTCGTTTTTTATCCCACACGATCTCGCTTTATCAAGTCGAAATTACGAACAATAAAATCATTGCCTCCTATTGCAATTTTAAGCAACCTCAAAAGTATATTGGCTGTGTTTTATTTGATCTATCTATAATTGAATTGAAGAAATTTTTCATGGGTATGAGATTTATAAAGACTTTTTATGACTTTAGAAATCCTGATGTATTCAATTTACATTTGTTACTAAACTTTTTAAAACTTTTAAAAGTCGTAGGAATCAATGAGATTTTAAAAATTCTTACAAAATTCTGAGGTACTTAAATTTTTTGAGACTTGGATTTAATAGACTTTTTACGATTTTTTGTGGGATTTCTAAAGAGAAAGTCTTATACAAAATCCTACTTGAAATCCCACCTCAGACTTAGGATTTCGCATAATTCTTCTAAAATCTGAAAATCTTAAAAAGTCTCAAAGTGTCCCTTAAAATTCCAACTGAATACACTCTCTTTTTGTGTTTAATTATACGAAAGGCAATTTTAATATACCTTAGAGAGCCACATGAGACTGTAGGAAGAATGAATAAAATGAACACTCTTAGAGGGCAAAAGTCTGCCGTAAAACGATCCTGGAACTCCCGACACAAAGAAATTTCCAAGCTCGGGTCCCATTTCCCGTCTTAGTTCTGCCTGGAAATCGGGCAGTAGCGATTGAAAAATCGAGTTGAAATCATTTCCGGGAAGGTCATTGAGACATATGTGGAATTCCGGTGACTGTTGGTGGCCAATTTTCCGGCGTAATTCTTCCACGGTTTTCACGAGCTCACTCGTCACAAAGAAAGTGTTCGGTCCGGACGAGCAGCCCAAGTCAACTATGCACATGCACTTGGGGACCATTTCAATGTATAGTTCAGTTATAGCTTCTTCAATTATTGGCTTGGTCATTGATATCACTTTTCTCTACAGTATTGCAATTTAATGTTATGATATTTTCCAGATGAGAAATGAGTGAAATTAGAACTAGTAATCTTATGAAGCTTGAATTTAAGTAAAGTATATTTTTAATTTATATGTCCATGTACAGAATTTTATGGAGCTAAAAGATGGATTAAAGTCATAAATAAATTGATGTATGGAATCATCATCATGTCCTAAATGTATGTAGTTTTTTAGTACGTCCTCTCTCAGATATTTGCAATTTCGCGTATAGCATGTGGGCTTAATTGTAATTATCTTTCTTGAAGTATAGTAATTTCCATATTTGGACCTTTCTATGGCCATTTTTTATGGTCCCTAAAAGGGATTGGTCCTACTCGTTACTTTTAGTTTGAGTGGTCCTTTGTTCACCCAATTGGGTAGTCGGCTTGTAAAATTTTGTTTGGTGCGCTACGAAAAAATGATTAAATTTTAATGGAAATATATTTTAATAGAATTTTAATAGATATTTTTTTATGCTATTATTTTCGTTGGAATTTTCTAATAGATTTCAACAGAAATTCCAACAAAAACATTCCGTTCGAATGATTTCTCAATGGAATTTTCGTTGGATTTTGGCGATTCCAACGGTGGTGGAAATAAAAATTCCAACGGAAGTTGTATATTTTAACAGAAATTCCTACTGTAAAAGGCCGTTGGAAATATAACCGTTAGAATTATCAAATTCTATCTAAAATTCCAATTAAAAACATATTCTAACGGAATATTTTCGTTGAAATTTCCGTTGGAATGATTCCAACAGAACCTATATCATTGGAATATCTGTTGGAATTTCCATTGAAAAATATTACCATAAAATTTTTCGTTGGAATAACAATTTTTTTGTAGTGGTGATATATATTTGGTTTATAGTCGTTGAGGAAAAAAAAAGGATTGGTCCTAAATAATGATTGCCATATTTGGATTATGGCCATTTTTTGTGGTTCCTAAAAGAAAAGACGGATTTGTATTAGGTCCAGGGGGATTTTTTTTCTTAGAAAATATATCAAGAAAATACTATAAGAATATGTAGAAATATATAATATATTTACAATATATTAATAATTATTTTTCTATGCTAATTTAATTTAAATCGATAGTATTATTTATTTATTGAAAAATATACTATTAATGCTTATAGTTTACATTTTTAGATAAGTTTTTGTATAATGATATACTATTTCGGTCTTTTAATTGTAAATCGATTTAGTGATTTATAAAACCCAGTATTTATTTTGGTTGTTACATTTTCTAATGTTGATTTTTTACTTTTTCTTTTCCTTTTTTTTTCTTTGTGTGTGAGTGTGTGTAATCACATATTTTTAAGTTTATTTATTTTCTTGTTAAAAAATGTTCATTTGATAAGCTCTCATCAACAAAAATTCTATGCAATGTGCTGCACAAGTTTTTTTTTTATTATTTATTTTTTGTTCTTCTTGAAAATTGTTCATTTGATAAACACAATGTGTTGCAAAAGTTTCGTGTTTATTTTCTTCTTAAACTATAAATACATGAAATCTCATTTTTTTTGTTTATCTTTTTAAAATTGTGAGAGTGATACAATTTTTTATGTTTTTAAGAACTTGATGGTATACACGTCGATATTTATATTTATAGTAAATATATTTTTATATGATGAATGTTTCGACTTAAACTACAAACTCGTTATAACATTTAAAATCGAATATCCCTGAGAAAAATTTCTAAATCCGTCACTACCTAAAAAGGATGTATGGTCCTAAATTCAAATTTAGTAAGTGTTGATATTTTCAGAACTTTGTTTTTTTGGGTCATACATTTTCGGCCCCGGAACAGGTCGTGGAATATTATACTATTCATTTGTGACTGCAAATAAATATTAAACTCAGTGAGTGTTAATAGTGACATATTATACTATAACTATTAATTTGCGACGCAAAACTTGTATAAAAATTAAAACTGAATTATTAAATTCCAATTATCAAATATAGCTGAATCTGCTAGCTGGTCCATTCAATCAAAGATGGCTTAAACTCTCTGTCGTACCTCTTTCCCGGTTCGGATATAGAATGGTTTTTTTTGAACATGTCTGCCCGTCTGGATGATATATAGGTCAATGTAATCGAGCCTCGGCCAATTAACTTGCTTTCTACAGCAAAGGAAATTGGTCGAACTACGGAACCGAATTGATAGCCTATCCCGTGAATAAAGACTGACTTCTCAATTACATGGATCCTCGCCTATCCAAACTAGTGATTCAATTCCCCGGCATTACAAGTATTGGCAAACCAACTCATGATGAATCTCTTGCTGCAACATCAGTCTCACCCTTTTCAACCATCAAAAAAGAAGAGTACCAGCGCATACTTAGACTTTCTCTCTTAACTCAAGTCTTCTTCAATGGTTCACTTCTTTGTCAAGTTCTCTTTTCTTCCTATTCTACAAATTTAGCCCCGTTGGGGTACAGCAGATTGTAGATTATTACTTTCTCTCACCTATTCAAGAATATAGCCCCATATTTCTCAATCCCGAAAGTGACATTATGTCAGGAATGGAAAAAATGACCTTATTTCTTGACGAAGGGAGACAAATCGAAGACATGCTGCGAAACGCTTTTATTAACAAACCACCTTTCTCGGAGCTAAAAATTCCAATCTCTGCTGCACAAACTGAATATACACCAGAAATAATAGTGGGAAAAGTAGACCATTTGCGTAATGGGATACGCCTATGTATCATACTGGCTTGCTTTATGTCCATGGGTATTGAGCCATACGTACAAGAAGTCTTGCAAGATGTCTTATTCACGGATTCGGGGTAGGGTAGGGAGATGGAGACAAACCTACCAGAAGAATTAGTCATTTTCCAAGCATAGAAAATAAGTATATATCATTTTGGTTCGTAGGCCTAGTGTTATGGGTAGCCGGGGTCAGGGAACAGGTCTCGGCCCCAAGGCCCTATGGTGGCCGCAAGGGGACCGGTTTGTCTTAGAAGTCAAGGAAGAAGAAGTAGGAAAAGAGATCTAAAAAGAAGGGATTATTAAATGTCTGAAAGTCTTTCATCGAGATTCAATCCAAATCAGGATGGTATTTTCTTGTTCCTGAATGGCTTTATTTAATCTTTTTAGGTTGATGCTCTACTCCGGGGAAAGATCGGCCCGGTTTTGATTTGCACATATAGGACAAATCTTCCCACCACCACTTCTTTTTGTTATGACTTTACAAATAAGTAAATATATTTCAATAATTCCAACGGCACATTCAGTGAATATTTCAATGGTTTTATTTTCGTTGAAATTTTTCAATGGATTCCAACGAAAATTTCGTGTTGAAATCAGTTTTCCTATAGAATTTTCATGGAATTTTGACTATTCCAACGATATATTTTCTAACGTTTCAAACATGAGTGAAAATAGAAACTTCAAGAAAAATTGCCTATTCAACCAGAAATTTCTACAATAATATACCGTTGGAAAATAACATGTGAAATCATCAACTTTAAACTAAAATTCCAATAGATAACTAATATCAATGGAATATTTTCCTTAGAATTTTGTTTGGAGTCATCTCAAGGCAAACTATACCATAAGAATATTGGATAGAATTTTCATTGAAATAAGTTACTGTTGCTTTTTCCTTTGAAAAATATCATTTTTTTTATTTTATTTTATTTTTTTTTTTTTTTTGTTTGTNAATACATGAAATTTTGACCTCATACTTGTTGTTGGTCATACATGGGTCATAAATAAATCTTAACTACAATGTTTTCCATATATGCAGGATAAAAACTAAAAGTATTAGTTGTGTTGATCAAATGCGTATTGTATAACATAATTAAATGTTGTTGTTAGACTACTTAAAACAACATACTTAATTTTCAAAAAACATAATTACACATATACTATATAACATTCTATATTTTTTATTAAATTTTTAAGAGCGAGATTTCAGTATGATAAAATATTTATTGAAAAAAATATATATAGTTGTCAGAGCCGTTACCTGTCTAACAGTATCATTGAGGACATGTGTGGGTAAAAATTGGTAGTAATTGATTAATAAAGGAGAGTGTAAATGGCGTACCTGGACAAAAGAGTTGTTAGCATAACTTGTGTCTCCCAAGCCTCCCTTCATGTGAAGAACTTGCACTACTTCCATAGTTGCTACTGTATTATTCTGTGCAAAATACTCCTCAATTAGTTTTATATATGTGTTCAAAGGCTTGGCACACTTACAAATATTTATAGACAATGTATCTCAATTATGGCCTCCG
Organism: Striga asiatica; assembly: GCA_008636005.1. NCBI lineage: Eukaryota > Viridiplantae > Streptophyta > Magnoliopsida > Lamiales > Orobanchaceae > Striga > Striga asiatica. The sequence continues at coordinate 3,257,364 of BKCP01002224.1, forward strand.
CTACTAAATGCTTTGCACACTGCAGTGGTAATAATTTCATGCATCTGTCTTGACCCAACTGGCGTGTTCCACGTATATGACCGAATGACATATAATCAGCACCATTAATAAAACATTATTTTTTTCACTCCCATATGCAAAATTTAGTGGTGATGTTCGAATTGAATCGTCTCGTTACATAGTTTGGTTTGATATGTTAAACCTCAACTTCGACTAATTTGTATATTTGCACGGGTCAAGTTCAAACAACTAATTCAGGAAAAATTGCACATTCGTCCACTAATTATATCCGAGTTGCAACTCGGGTATAATTAGTGGACGAATGGTGCAATTTTTCCACTAATTCATCTTACCTATAAAAAAAATTGAGTTGTGTCCGGGATCATCTAGGCTAGAGTTCCGGGTTTTTGTCTAGGTTGTAAGGTTTAATAAATGACTCGAACCGAGTTTATGTGAGTTGAACTCGAGCACACATTTTTTGTTTATTTATTAAACGAACTGACTCACACCAGTTCCTTTATAAAATGGGGCACGAGTTTGAACATGAAGTACTCAACTCGAATAATTTAGTTATTCACATGTATAAAGAAGTCAAAGTATGAATTAAATGAATCGTGAGTAAATAATATTAAAATATGAATGTTGCAATAATATCAATAAAGTCTATCAATTTGAAATTACAAGTTTCAATAAAGTCTATCATTTT
>BKCP01002224.1:3262787-3307750 GCA_008636005.1 Striga asiatica
AAAAAAATTACCTTGCTAGAGAAGAACGCTTTGTCGATGCCGTAGGATTTTTTCGATATGTTTTCGGATTATGCTCGAATCGCTCGTTGAAAGTTCGGGAATTTAGAGATAGAAAGTTTAGAGAGATAAGGGTTAAGGGCAAAAGAGTAAATGGGGAGAGGGGGGGAGGGGACGGTGACTAGTAAAAGGGGGGCGGTAAATAGCAATTGAGTAATCTATTCCTAGTAAGCATAGGTGTTTGGTTATTTTGGAAATTCTTAGAGCCTAGATATTTACTTTCCTTAGGATTAGTATTTCTTTTCTTTTAAGTAAACCATGTAATAATTATCTTTTGAATTCATTAAGCATAATAAATAACAAAACGCTCGTTTGAGCAACAAAACTCTTGTGTTAATTAAGACCATTAAGTGGATTTCCACAAATACAGATTTACGATACACGATCTTCATCAGGTAACACACTCATTATAAGATACGGAATTCAACCGTATATAAGAGTTACAACTGTGTTTCATGAGAAACATTATTAGTGACCGGTTTTTCTCAATTCTCATGTCCAAGCCACAGTATATGACAATGTTAGTTGTTAAAGTACGGTTCTTTAAATAATGGCATGTATACTCAACGACTAATTTTAATAGTGTCGAATAACTCAACTTTAGAAATCAATTAAATGTATGAAAAATATTTTTTACCAATTAACCATTAATCACTAACTAGTGTATATCCCGTGCTATGCACAAAAAAATACTATTAAAGTTATTTTTTAAAGTTAAATATTGGACTAAACGATCATATTAAGTCGTTTTTAAAATTAAATGATGGACTAAACAAACATAGATTAAGGAGTTGAATAAATCTATTACTGATTTTGTAATTCAATTTTAGTAATACTAAATTTAAATTAATTTCAAATGTTAATGTATCTAAAAAAAAGTAAGTGTTTGTCTTCATCTATTTTATAAATTTATTAGACAATAGATTAATATATATTGCACAGTTTTGTTGAGAAAATCATTCAAAAAAAACATATCTTATTTTTTCTTTACCTCAATTTTCACTTAAAAAGTTATGTACACGGATTATAGTATGTAATATCACCGAATGTTAAAAGATTGTATAGATGAATTGATGTAGGGAAGCGTACGAGTGAGACGATATTAATGAGATCGCAATCTCAAGAACATCTAAACATGATATCAAATCCCGTGGCCGATGCACCCTCGAAGTCGATGCGCTTCCGTGGCCGGCATGTGGTGTCGAATCCATGGTAGGAAAACCCCTCGTATGCTTCCCTACATCATGAATCAAAATCAAAATATGTGAACATTGAAGATAAAGATATGACGCATATGTTGCAGGTTACCAAAAAAAACCTTTACATCCGCATGAAATTGAACAATTTGATCATTTACGTGGATATGTTATGGATTTAAAAAAATAATTACATATATATATATATATGTAATAATTTGAACAAAAATAATTTGAACAAAAACCGCTTCAATTTTTATAAAAATCTGTCATTGGTAAGATCTACCATTAATATCCCGGAATGATGAGGTTTAATGCTTGAAACCTCTCTTCGGATGAGGCAAGGGATAGTGGTTGTCTATTGATACACCAAGAAGGCAATGCGAAGAAGGAAAAGGAAAAGTCAAATCTTCGTTTTTAAAGTCAACCAATGCCAAATTAGCACTTTCAAGACACATAGTTCGCGGCCCTTTATGTTTTTAAAGGAGAATGAAGAGTTGAGGACTATATTTGCTCCTTTATGTTTTTTGTTTTTATTTTTTTCAGTAACTGACGGCCCGCGGACTAGCGCGCGGGCTATCCCCTTTAGGCCCGCTTCCTAATGGACCTAAAAAATCTCAGCTCAACTCGCTCCTTTCACGGACTGGCCTGCGGGACTAAGCCCTTTAGTAATAATGTATGAAAAATATATTTACCAACCTTTTCTGGTTACTCGATGGGAATGAATCTCACGGAATCTTCCCAATATAACAGTTAAGTATATTATTTTCATTGACTTTGTGTTATTTGGGTGTTTGTAAATATCAACAAAATGAAGAAAAAAAAAATACGATGAATATTTTCGTCATAAAATATCAAAATTAAATTTCTTTTGCACTGCATGGAAACACCCCAATATCACAAGCTATACTAATGTATGTCTCTTTTTCTATGGATGTTCATTATATCATGCATCACATTATTCACCATGAATTGAATGGGATCACAAATGCGTGGTCCTCATATGTGAGCATTCGAATTTAATACCAAATAGAACTCTTGGTGAAAAATTTCAACTAGTCATATATAAATATAATATCTCATGTTCTTTCCCATAACTAATGCTACTACAATTTTATTTAATATTCCAGGAAGCAACAAATCACATCCGCGGTTTTTCAACTTTAGAAGTCGTCGATGGATCAATTGGGGTGTCGACATTAGGGGGGTCGATATTGGGCGGGGAAGGAGGCGGCTTACGAGGTTCCACGGGACCACATCTCCTCCGACACTGGCATGTTCCGAGTTTGCATTTACCCGAGATGAACTTCTCGCTTTTGCAAATTGTTCTGCAGTTGGAATGATGCGGAGTACGGTCGCAATGCCCTTGGAATTTACGGCTCTTTGCCCAACAAATTATTGCCAAATCTCATTTTTAATACTAATTTGGCTAAATCTCATTTTTAATACGTACACTATGTTGGTCATTTTCAGAGAAAAAGGTCCGTCATATAAGGTGTCGGTCCACTAAGTTACTACTTTTCATCAAAACTCGTACAATTAATGGCCAACATAGTGTACTAAAAGTGACAATCACTTTTAGTACACTATGTTGGTTTTTGTACGAATAATTTTGATTAAAGTGGCAATTTAATGTGGACTATTTTTTATGACGCCCTATTTGAAGGACATTTTTTAGAAAATGGCCAACATAGTGGAACATTTAATGGCTAAAATTCACAGCCATTGAAATACTCAAAGGAATAAAATCAGTAGACAATGCAAGAACCGTTGGACAAAGAAATGCAGCTGCTACTATTGCATTGATTGATGTGTAACCTAGAAGGAGTTTTACAAGGCTTTAAATATAAGAGCCTATACAGATTGTAGCCTTTGGATCAAAATCAAGGGCTGAGAATAGACTAAAGAAGAAGACAAATATTAACAATAAATGGCAAAAGAAAATAAACTTTATATGCATGAGAAAGGCATGCACACGTCCTAAAATAGAAAATGTGTTGACTGAGTCTTGACCGAGCTGTATATGCTATTACGCCCCCTTCAATTCAAGCGAGGGTGAAGTCTGACTGTGAGTTTATCACGAAGCCGAGTGAAGAATTGACCGGACAAGGGTTTAGTGAGAATATCAGCCACTTGGTCCAATGCCGGAATGTGGTGAACAGAAATAGTTCGAAGAGCAACTTGTTCTCGTATAAAATGGAGATCAATGAGAGCATGCTTGGACTTTGAATGATGAACAGGATTGGCTGAGAGTAAAACGGATCCAAGATTGTCCACCCATACGGTTGAAGGATGAAGCTGTGGGATTTGTAATTCTTCTAGTAGGGCTCGTAGCCATATAAGGTCACAGGTGGCAGCAGCAAGGCTTCTACACTCGGCCTCTGTGCTAGAACGGGCAATGGTCTTTTGTTTTTTACTGCTTCATGATATCAAATTGCTGCCAAGAAAAATGCAAAATCCTGAAGTTGATCTTCGATCATCTAGGTCAGTGGCCCAATCGGAATCAGCAAATGCAACAAGCTGTAATGAAGGAGACTTGGTGATATGAAGGCCACAATGTAAGGAACCACTGAGGTATCTCAATAATCTCTTGAGTGCTTTCCAATGAGTAGTAAGAGGATTTTGCATGTATTGACTGCACTTGTTAACAGTGAAGGCTATTTCAGGCCTTGTAATCGTGGCATATTGTAGTGCCCCAATGAGTTGTCTGTAGAGGGTTCCATTGTCGATTGTGTGGCCTTGAGTTTTGGATAAACCAGGAGAAGACACCATTGGGGTGCTAAGTGACTTGCAGTTGCTCATGTTGGCCTTCTTCAGAATGTTTTTGATATAATTGGTTTGGCTGAGAAAGAGACCATCAGTGGACCTGTCTACTTCAAGGCCCAAGAAATAAGTAAGATCACCCAAGTCTTTGAGAGCAAAATGATCTTTGAGGACTGAGATTATATGATCAACCTCTTGAGTGTCATTTCCTGTAATGAGGAGGTCATCTACATAGGCCAAGATAAAAATGCTGCAGTGCTTGTCAGTTTTGATGAAAAGGGAAGAATCAGATTTAGAGCACTTGAAACCAAGAGAGGAAAGAATTGTTCCCAGTTTTAGGAACCATGATCTTGATGCTTGCCTGAGACCATATAAGGACTTTTTGAGAGAGCAAACCAGGTTTTCTCCTTGTTCATAACCAGGTGGTTGAACCATATAGATGTCAGTGTCCAGATCACCATTTAAAAATGCATTATCTACATCAATTTGTCTAATGGTCCATGATTTTGTGACAACAATGGAGAGTACTGTCCTGATGGTGGCTGGTTTAACCACTGGACTGAATGTTTCAGTGAAATCTAAACCTGGTATTTGACTAAATCCTTTAGCAACTAGTCTGGCTTTGAATCTGGCCACTGAACCATCTGCATTCTTTTTTAGTTTGAATATCCACCTACAGCCTATAGGTTTTTTACCTTGAGGGAGTGCAGTCAAAGTCCAAGTGTGATTGGTCATCAGGGCTTTGTACTCTTGATCCATAGCCTGTTTCCAATTGTCATCCTGCAGTGCTTCTTCAAGAGTTGATGGTTCAACATACTCAGCTGAATGGTTTGTGGCAGAAAAGATCTTCTTTTTGGAAATGCCAGCTCTCCCTCTTGTAATCATTGGGTGGATGTGTTCTGCAGGAACAATGTTAGTGGCAACAGGTTATATAGGTGTAGTATTTCTATCACTCTCAACTGGCAAATCAATGTAAATCTGTCCAATAGGTATTCTAGAAGAAGGACTGGGAGTTGTATTTGTGTGGTGAGAAGAAGATTGTTGAGGGGTTGGGGTGGGAGGGTTTGAATGTTGTGAAATAGAGTTGTGAGGTGAAGGTGGTATGTTGGGAATTGTAGGAGCTGGTGATAGGACAAGAGGAGCAAAACTGTGGTTGAAGTCAGGCTGAGACTGATGGGAAGCATTATCAGTTTTCTTCTCAAAAGGAAAAACTTGTTCATCAAAAGTCACATGTCTAGATATTATGATCTTCTTGTTTGGCAACAATATCTTGTATCCCTTGTATTGGTCATGATATCCAATAAAGACACTGAGCTGGCTTTTAAAGTCAAGTTTGTGCTTGTTGTATGGCTTTAAGTAGGGATAACAGGCACAACCAAAAACTCTCATGTGGTTATAGTCTGGTTTCAAACCTGTCAAGGCTTCAAAGGGAGATAAAAATTTCAGCACTTTACTGGGAACTCTATTTAACAAATAAACAGCTGTTGAGAATGCATGATCCCAGTACCTTTTAGGAACAGAAGAGTGGGCTAAGATGGATAAACCTGAGTTTACTATGTGCCTATGCTTTCTCTCAGCCGTCCCATTTTGCTCAGGAGTGTAAGGACATGACATTCTGTGAGTTATACCATTCTGAAGAAAGAAATCAGACAAGGGTTTATATTCACTGCCTCCATCACTTTGTACAATCTTGATTTTCTTGGAAAATTTGTTTTCAACTAGTGTTCTAAAGTGAATGAAAGCATTGGGAGCATCAGACTTGTTCTTGAGAAAGTAAATCCAAGTGAATCTGGTTTTGTGGTCAACAAAGTTGATATAATAGCTATGGCCTGTTTCAGATTTAATAGGGCAAGGACCCCATAGATCAGTGTATATTAATTCAAGGGCATCATAACAATCAGTTACAGAATCATCAAAAGAGAGTTTATGGCATTTTCCCATAAAGCAAGAAGAGCATAAAAATCTGAATTCATTGTCATCATAGTCAACATTACAGCTTTTAAGGGCCTTCTTTACAATGTCAAAGGATGAATGTCCTAATCTATTGTGCCAAATGCCTAAGCTGATCTTATTCTTGAGAAAAGCAGAATGGATCTGAGGTTGAAACTTTGAAAGTGAGGGAGTGGCTCCAACTCTATTCCCTTTGGCTGGCATCATGTCAAAGCTATATAGTCCATTAATAAGTTTGCCTTTGAGAAGTATCTCCCCTGTGACTTGATCCTTGAGAAGACAGAAGAAAGGATGAAACTCAAAGTATACTTTGTTATCTCTTGCAAACTGAGAGACACTCAAAAGGTTTTTAGTTATATGAGGTACACAAAGCAGGTTATTAAGAATGAAGGACTTGTTTGTATTTGAGACAGATTTCATCATAGATTTACCAATATGAGTGATAGGCATACCTGCACCGTTTCCCATTTCTATCTTGTCATCTCCATGGTATTCTGTGGCAAGGTTGAGGTTGTTGAGGTCTGCAGTGATGTGATTAGTGGCCCCTGAATCAGGCAGCCATTGAGAGTCTTGGTAGTTTTGTCCAACATCTGAACCACCAAAGTTGCTGCCATTGTATGAGCTGAGATTTGCCATGTTTGCCATGTTTTGGTAGCCTTATTGGCCTCTGAAATTGCTTGGTTGGGTGTATGAATAAGATTGATCAAATCTATTATAACACCTATCAGCTGAATGGCCATCTTTCTGGCAGATTTGGCATTTCACAAAGTTACTTCTTCCTCCTCTTCCTCTAAAATTGTAATTTCTTCCAAACCTGCCTCCTCTGTTGCCTCTAGCTTGGTTGAATCTTCCTCTAGTGCTTTGGTTGGGAACAAATCCACCTCTTTTAGGTGTTTGCTGAGATGCTACATTGGCAAAGCCTCTGAAATTTTCCCCATTGAGAGAGGTTACAGTGTTTCTTTCAATCCTGCTCTCAAATGTCAACAGAAGGGATTGTGCCTCTCTAAGAGTACAAGGAGGAATTCTTGAGTTGATTGACACCGAGACTGAGTCATACTCTCCTCCCAGTCCATCAAGCATTGATGAGATGTGGTCATCTTCAGTGTATTTGTTGCCAGCAGCTGCCAATGCATCATAACAAGACTTTATCTTGTTCAAATACTCTCTCATTGTCATGGCCCCTTTCTTGAGATTGTGTAGCTGTGAGTTGATCTGCATAATCTTGGCTCTTGACTGTGTTGTGAAATCTAGCTCAAGAGATTCCCAGATCTCAGATGAGCTGTTGAGGCCAACTGTGTTAACAAGAATCTCTTCAGTAAGAGAGCTCAAGATCCATGAGACAAGTAGCTGGTCTTGCTTCTGCCAGTTGATAAACTGAGGGTTAAGAGTGTTGAAAACCCCATTTTCATCTGCAATGTATTTTTCTGGTGGTGTGTTGGTGCCCAGAACAAACCCTTCAAGGCCATAGCCTTTTACAGTGGCAAGAACTTGATGTTTCCACACAAGGTAATTACTCTCATTTAATTTCACAGTGATTAGTTGGGCTTGGGGTTGAATCACAGATGTGATTTGACCAGCACTAGTTGAATCAGAAGAAGAGCTCGTCATACTTAGCTCAAAATGTGAAACAAAAACAGGTGAACATAAAAGGTGTAAGAACCGAGATCTAAAAATAAGAAACAATGGATGTCTAGCCAAGTGGACAAAAGAGACAGGTTGAGATCAACCCGCTCTGATACCATAATGGCTAAAATTCACAGCCATTGAAATACTCAGAGGAATAAAATCAGTAGACAATGCAAGAACCGTTGGACAAAGAAATGCAGCTGCTACTATTGCATTGATTGATGTGTAACCTAGAAGGAGTTTTACAAGGCTTTAAATATAAGAGCCTATACAGATTGTAGCCTTTGGATCAAAATCAAGGGCTGAGAATAGACTAAAGAAGAAGACAAATATTAACAATAAATGGCAAAAGAAAATAAACTTTATATGCATGAGAAAGGCATGCACACGTCCTAAAATAGAAAATGTGTTGACTGAGTCTTGACCGAGCTGTATATGCTATTAACATTTTTTAAATTTCGCCAAACTAATTTCATTTAATTAAAAATACATAATTGTATAATTTTATAGCATTCAGCTGAGAGAGAGCAAAATACATGATTTTAGAAATTTAGTATGAAAATTTTGCACAAATTTACTCCATGTATATTCATGAGACCTAGGTAAGAGAGATCTTATAATAATAATAATAGGTTAATTTTATAAAATATGAATACCAGAAAGATCTTCTTACCTACAAAGAGAATCACGAGTATGACATGTGCTATTCCAAAAAACCTTTTCTCCATTTTAAGGATGATTTACAAACAAGTCATTATGGCTCCAATTTATACAGTTTTGGCCAAGGTAAACCAGCTGGTCTAGCAAGATCACACACACGTACACATGCCAGCTGGCTGCACAAATCTACACCTTTTAATTGAGGGTGAAGGCTTATTTAAGTTGTTTTTATCCCAAATGTTCTTCTGCTAATTGTAATTTTATACTGATCTTCTCCTCTATTTTGTTTTTCCAAAGTTCGTACCTACGATTATCATGAAATATTGGAGATGAGAGTAGATGTTATTTGCAGATAATGTTTATATATAAAGACTTCAAAATTCAATCCAATCCAAAACTAAAGGGACAACTAAATAAGAATGGTTATTAAATCGGAAATATCTCTGTATAATTCTATGACAATATTTGGGAAAAGTATAGTTATGTGAGGATATTTATATATAAACTTAGGTAAAAAGTTTGTTAAGATCGTACACATTGCATTAAAGAAAAAACTACAACTCTATTTTGTTATTAAAAAGGTTTATTGTGTTATATTAAGCCCAAATAATTTTCTTATAATATATCAAACTCTTCAATAACTACAATAAAAAATATAACTCTTTATCTTCTTAAAATTAAATATTTTATAAGATATTAAAACTTTTACAATCAATGGGATAAGATCAACTACATATCCCTCCATATATATAAATGCAAAGTTTCCCAAAACTTATATCTTAACTTCTGGTTTTGTAATCCTGCGTATCCATTCGTAATCCTATTTATCAATTTATGGTCGTTCGGAATAGTTTGTGCAGACTTGAACTTCTATTAGCACTTTTAAAATTATTAAATATTTGATTAACTTAAATTAGAGATATATACTAAACTTTTATTAATTGTGTAACAACAAATTTTATGAAAAACATAAAATTTTTGTACAACTTGAATTTATTTCGATCAAACGATATGCGGGTACAATCTCTATTTTATCTCCTTTGATTCTTCTCTTCATGAATTTTGGCCTGAGACCTTGAAAGATGGATTTGACGATTGAATCTCCTTCGGACTTGGTCTTTCATTTCTCTAACATTAATTTGGGGGTCGAATGACTTATTCCCGTATTAAATGTTAGGACTCGATTTGATTGAAGAAGACTTCTTGGAGAACTTATTTCTTTGATCTTCTTGAAAGAGAGATTTTAACTTGAATAAAGTTGACTCGAGGGCTTGATAGCTTGTTCCCGGATCAAATGCTATGTTGGTTGAACTTCTCAATGAACGCGGCTTGAATGTCACTTGAATGTCGTTGATATTCGTGGATTGATATGGGAGGTGTGAAAGTGGTCTCTTTACTTCTTGGGGAAGAGTCGCCGCCTCTTTTTCTTCTTTTGGCCTTCTTCGTCATTGAACGAACTTCGGCAGTTCAAATGCTTGGTTGCGGGTTGAACGCCGATCTTTAACTTGAATGCCCTTGGATCTTCAAGAACTTCTTCAAATCTTCAAGAGGATTCTTGAGCTCTTGAATTTGAGACTTTGATTCTTTTAGGTGTCAGATTTCTTGAGGTGGCATTGAGGAGAGCCCTATTTATAGGTGTAGGAGAGAGAGTCTTGGAGAAGAAGACATCAATTTGATTGGTCCTTCATGATTTGATATAATCTCTTTCCTTATCCTAAGATTTGATATAATCTCTTTCATAATCTTAAAATTTGACATGGTGGGCAAGAAATAATAACTTTATTAATTAAATATCTTATTTATCATAGATTTATGTCCAAAAACATAAAGACACTAAATAATAAAATATTAAAATTTTGATGTCTACAAATGCCCCCTTGAGACTTGTTCACGGACAAAATGTCTTGGTAGTGAATGAGTCTCAAAATTTTAAATTTGGTTTGGACATGCAGATAGTTTAAACTCTTATCTAGGAGTTCTTCGACTTGAGTTTTTAGATAGTTTAAACTCATATCACGGAGTTCTTCATTTGACTTGATTTGTAGATAGTTTAAACTCGTATCAAGGAATCTTGATTTGATTTGACAGATAGTTTATACTCGTATCAAGGAGTTCTTCATTTGACTTCATTTGTAGATAGTTTACACTCATATCAAGGAGTTTTTCATTTGGCTTGATTCGTAGATAGTTTATACTCGTATCAAGGAGATCTTGATATGTTAACCTTTTATGCTCGTGTCAAGGAGCCTTCAAATTTGATATGTAGACATTTTATGCTCGTATCAAAGAGCCTTCAAATTTGATGTGTAGACCTTTTATTCTCGTGCCAAGAAGATCTTGATATATAGACATTTTATGCTCGTATCAAGGAGCCTTAAAATTTGATACGTAGACCTTTTATTCTCGTGTCAAGGAGATTTTGATATGTAGACATTTTATGCTCGTGTCAAGGAGTAATTTAGATAGTTTAGGCTTATGTCAAGGAACATTTGAATATGTAGATCAGTAGATAGTTTAGGCTCATATCAAGGAGTATTTGAATATGTAGATAGTTTAGGTTCATATCAAAGAGCATGATAAATTTGATTGATGGAGCTCTTAATGCAAATTGTCCCCATGGAATTTGAGAAGAATATGGAAGACCAGTGTTGTCCATTCGGATGTTTGATGAACACGATGATTTTCGGCGGCTTTATGATTTGAGGAGACATCGTTTTTAGTTGCCCCCTTGTACATCGTCTTCAAAGAGATCTTCATGCATATTCAAAGATCCTCGAACTTGATTTGAAGAAAAGAGATGAGAGGTAGAGATGTCCCACTGGGCGTGCCAAATTTGTAACAACAAATTTTCTGGAAACATAAAACTTTTGTACAACTTGAATTTATTTCGATCAAACGATATGCGGGTACAATCTCTATTTATCTCCTCTGATTCTTCTCTTCATGGATTTGGGCTTGAGACCTTGAAAGATGGATTTGACGATTGAATCTCCTTCGGACTTGGTCTTGCATTTCTCTAACATTAATTTGGGGGTCGAATGACTTATTCCCGTATTAAATGTTAGGACTCGATTTGATTGAAGAAGACTTCTTAGAGAACTTATTTCTTTGATCTTCTTGAAAGAGAGATTTTGACTTGAATAACGTTGACTCGAGGGCTTGATAGCTTGTTCCCGGATCAAACGCTATGTTGGTTGAACTTCTCAACGAACGCGGCTTGAATGTCACTTGAACGTCGTTGATATTCATGGATTGATTTGAGAGGAGTGAAAGTGGTCTCTTTACTTCTTGGGGAAGAGTCGCCGCCTTTTTTTCTTCTTCTTGGCCTTCTTCTTCATTAAACGGACTTCGGCAGTTCGAATGTTTGGTTGCGGGTTGAACGCCGATCTTCAAATTTAATGCCCTTGGATCTTCAAGAACTTCTTCAAATCTTCAAGAGAATTCTTGAGAGCTCTTGAATTTGAGTCTTTGATTCTTTTAGGTGTCGGATTTCTTGAGGTGGCATTGATGAGAGCCCTATTTATAGGTGAAGGAGAGAGAGTCTTGTAAAAAAAGACATCAATTTGATTAGTCTTTCATGATTTGATATAATCTCTTTTCTTATTCTAAGATTTGATATAATCTCTTTCATAATCTTAAGATTTGACTTGGTGGCAAGAAATAATAACTTATTAATTAAATATCTTATTTATCATGGATTTATGTCCAAAAAGAAATAAAGACACTAAATAATAAAATATTAAAATTTCGATGTCTACAAATTGTCGTATTTGTTATAAGATTCCCATATTTAATATATCAAATTAATCATCTTTTGACAAGCTTTAATTCGATATCCATACTGCATATGTAAATAAATATATGTTTGCCTCTATAATAATAAATTAAGTTTTCTATCAATAAATATAAAAAAATAATAAAATTATATAGATTGAATAAATTTATTTATCAAGTCAAATATAATATAAGTAGCGAAATTAATATAAGTATAATATAAATAATAATAATGTAATACATTTTTTTTGTCACTTCAAAATAAAAACTTGTATTTAAATTTTGTTTTATTTTCATATATTTTTTTATTAGCACCCGTGCAATACGGGTGTTAAAATCTACTCTTTAATAAACAGAACATAATAGATTCCTAATAATATCAAACAATAATTAAAAGCTCTACCTTCCATCTATACAACTTAATATATTTATTGTTAGCCGGCGTTTCGTATTTACCTTCGTGTGGTGCTTGCAATCTTGTCGAACTAATTGCTTCTCACATAATATTTAGTTTAATAAGAAATTATCACCTACTAGAGTGATTATTTCTTTTAACTAACTATTTAATTAAATATCAACATCATTCTTGTGTAGCTTAAACTTACAAAAGCTACAAAATCTTTACGACAATACTTTGTGCGTTCTTATAATATATTTCCGACTCGAGTCTACACAAACTCTTAAATCACATTTACCAGTGTGACTTATCTCGAGAAAATTAATGAACTAAAACACCATTTTATACGATGCTTTTGTCACTTTCATATTAACACGATTCATATTTGTTGTATGAATCAATTATAGATTCACCAATTTCTAGTGTTAAAATTCACAAGTCCTAATTTATCATGCCATAAATTAGAACACTTAATAAATAAGACCAACTTATTTATATTTTCATCAACCAATAGATTATAATTTTTACAATAATTGTAAGATGACCTTTATTAAGGTCTACTTATACTAAGAATAGATCATATTTCAACATAATATATTTGTCAATGATCATAAGCTAACCTAAATACAACCTTACTCAATTAATGGTCCGGAGACTAGATTCTTATGGATGTCTTGGGCATGAAGAACATCCGCGATCTCTAATATAATATTCATTCTTAGCACACTACCTTGTTGGTTCCTGCAACACTTGAAGTCGAGGGATTACACAAATACTTCATTCCATAATTAGGGTTGTAGGACAATGTTTATAAGTGTTTATGGGTCAAGTGGCTCTTGTTTTTATTTTCTATAACGTATAAGTTTAATCAATTATATACTCAAACTACGGTGGAAAGTTCGAGCTCTGACAAGTATTATCTTATCCTCGACAATTCACACTATCCTTTACTCAAAATTAGAAGTTAGTAATTTTCATCAAGGTACTTGGGTTTGTCACCATTGTAACGACATCCCTTGGATTTCATGGCGTCCTATTTCGGTTTTCCATGAGAAGCATTTTAACACTTCTTTCTTGAGCTCCGCTCAGCCAAATTTGTCTTAGTCTCTATCTCGCTCCATTTGGCCAATACTTCAGATTATTGATTATCTTTTTCTATGAGAAGGTGAATTATCAAATCCTCGATTATGCATGAGATAACTCTTGAGATCCTTCCACAAAGGAGACAACTTTTCAACAATAGTCGTCACTTGTAAGGCTTCGTTCACAATCAATCCCTCGACCACCATATCATGAAGGATGATTTGAATCTCTTCGACTTCACTAACCACCGACTTGGTGTCATCAAGTACTTTAAGAATTTGCTGACGAGTTAATCCTGGCATCTTCCGTCTTGTACTTCACCTCTAAAAAATTCCATAACTCCTTGGAGCTAACCACCTTTACTTCACCGAAGTGGTGTCTTTATTGGACTATACACATTGTATAGTGTGTCTTCTAGCCGGCTAAGTATGAGATTTCTACACAATAAATCATTATGATGCCAAACATCCGAGGTTGTACACTTTTGGTCGTCGGTCTCACTTATGGGAACGATCAAAGGTTCCTCTGAAATAAAATGAAAGAATGAGAGAGCTGTGAGGTGAAAAAGCATCTTTTGTTGTCACCTCTTGAAATCAGAGCTATTGAACTTCTGCGGTCTCTCACCTTGGACGATAGTGGCTACCATCAGGTTAAAAGAATTAGTAGCCGGTGTAGCGGCCGGTTGAGCACTTGAAGAAAACGTTTGGTTTCCTTTGGTTGTCATCTTATGAACTCACAAACATTTTGTCTTACGTTTGTTAGAATTTTTGTATTAGAATCTCAAGAAAATGGCTTAAGAAATCTAAAGAGAAACGATAAGATGAATGAAGTTGAGGCACGTAAGATACGTTTTCCTTAAGACGAAATAGCCCTGTATATAACACATGGTTCCCGGCTAACGCCTGCAAGATACGATGAATTTTGATTTGTGTATAGAGGTAACTCAAAATACACAAACCTTCAGTGGATAATAATTATGTTTCAGAACTCTGTAGACAGAAACGAACACAAAGAACACAATATGATTTATGAACTTTGTAAAATGATGCAGAGAGCTCTTAAAAATAATATGTATCTAACCATTTCACTTCATGAGAATTTATAGATGTTCTAACAAATCTCCAGGGGGTTCAGGACATCAAAAGACACCTTTTTGGACGTTTTCGGTCAATCAAAATGAA
Source organism: Striga asiatica (assembly GCA_008636005.1). Classification (NCBI taxonomy): domain Eukaryota; kingdom Viridiplantae; phylum Streptophyta; class Magnoliopsida; order Lamiales; family Orobanchaceae; genus Striga; species Striga asiatica. The sequence goes on from BKCP01002224.1 coordinate 3,277,475, forward strand.
TAGGAGCCTCCTCGGTATTAACAAGTGCATCAAGGTTACGTGCTCGTCTCGCTAACGATGAATTATCGTGCCCTTCCACAAGGCAGCACAAATCGTCACTCCCACGATGATCATCGCGCCTGTGATAAGGCCCTGTGCACAGCTGCGTGCCGAGAGCTCGTACCCGCTCATTCGAACTCATAATTGAGTTCCATTTTTTAATACTTGTTCCCATCGAGTCCTTCTACGATTCGGAAATACATAACGCATGATTATAGCTCGTTTAGTTTGTCCAAATATTTGTCAAAATAGAATGTTCCTGAACCCAATAACTTTTGAGTTACTTAAACTCAATTATTACACATATAACACTTAGAATTAATTTCTCGTTTGCCTTAAAATGGCTTTCAGAATTTTCTAAGTCTTTTACTTATGGAAAATGGAACCATTAAATTGGTCAAAACCAACTTTTCTTACAATTATTACAATAAGGAGAGTTCGATTGTTTTAAGTGCTCAATGTGTTGAACTCTCGAACCTTTTAACTTTCCAGTACTAGTTTTTTTTTTGTAAAGATAGAAATTTTATAGAAAAAACACATAAATACATCTGTAAAAGAACCTGACAGTTGAATAAGGCAGCTCTATAGTCGAACCTAGTAAGAGGACAAATTCGAAGATCACCTAGAACCTAGACTAGATCAATACAAAACAAATGTACGCACAAAAAAACAAAAAACTACCTAACTCCACAATTGGAGAATAAAACTCTCCGTGTGAAGAATACACAAAAAGCACGAACCCCACAACACAAAACACAAAAGAAACACTACAAGCCTACTCCCGCTACAACGCAAGGAAGTCGTCAAACCTCCGCCCTGAATGACGATCAGGACAAGGTCGGGACTATCCAGGGTCATTCCTCCAACACATTTAGCACCAAAAACGAACTTGGGCACAAACAAAGTCGCACAAACCAACCAATAGAAAACCCAAAATAATACTAAATTAGAGACCTCCTCCCCAACTAACTCGCAACTCCACAAATGCCCCGTCACCAACCACCAAGAGCTACCACCCCCACAGACAGAAACTCAGGCCAAAGCACCAAACTTATGCTGTAGAAGAAGCCTAATAAGGTTCGAAACCCCTGCCTCGAAAACTTTCCCCGGTAGTCCACCCTCGCACCACCAAACCGGAGACCAGCCCCAACTCACACCCCCTCACCAGCCGGCTGCCAGAGGCCAACAAGCCATCGGACTCAATGTCTCAAATCGCCAATGCATCCCAACACCAACTCTAGGGACGCCGAGAAAGCAGATGAGAGCATAGCATCGTACCAACCCCAAGCTTCAACCACCTCGCCAACCACCGGAGTTACGACCCCCACCACCGGTAACAACCTACCACCCCACCCCCGGGGAGCAGGAGAACAGGGGAAAATGAAGGTCTAACCTCGGGTCCAACTTCTGCCAGGTAGAAATCAGAGCAAGTCGTCCGCCCACGCCATCGAAAAGCCGGAACCACCTCGAGCACGAAGAGCCAGCCTGAAGACAAAGAACTGCGGCTCGACGAGGCTCCAACTGGCCGAGAGGCTCACTACACGACGAGAGATTGGGCGCACAGACAATCAACGACAGCGGCGCGGAACGCCCCACTGGGGAGGAGGCCGACGACTAGGTTGAACTGGGATTGAGCGAAAATTTTGAAAAAGGGTTTTTAGGAGATAATTTTTTAGATGTTTTTTCACTACTAGTTTATATTCCTTTATTCATTCAAAATTAGTGTTGAGAAAAAAAAATATAATGAATATATACTTTAGACATATTTTTTTCTACACAAAATTTTACGCAATTATTTAGTCTTAAAAAAATCAGTTAATATGACCGAACCAATTTTTGATAATTAATTTGCTAACAAAATATCGAACAAGCAGCATTGTACTACTACTTCTCGTGAAGACGAACTTCAGTGTTGCTGAGTTTCTCGCCATTGTCCTCATTGTAGTCCACACAAAGATGGTCCGGTCAAGGTAGACAAGATGCTACATTCTCCCGTAAGCACTAATCATTACTTTAATTTACACCACATGAATTAAATTATCCCAAAAGGAACATAAATTCTATTGCCATTTGAGTTAATTTGGACAAAAGAGGAAAAAGAAATAAACTGGCCAATTCAAGTCTTTGACGCTGAATAAAATAAAAGCAGCATCATTTGACTGCTACAAATTTAAGCCTTGGAGACCCACTGAACCACACACTCGGACAACCTTATCAAGAAATTAGTTTGTTCATCTGGTAATAATATTTTCCAGCTTCAACTTAAAATTCGATCCAAAATCCATATTAGTTGGGAAAATTAATGGCCACTACAGAGCATAGTACGTTGGAAGTTTATTGTGTTGCAACTGCTGATACAAAGCTTCAAGAACTCCAGTTTCTAGCTGAGTCCGTTCAATCCCTTCTTCATAAGTTTCGGAGTAGTTTTTCTTCATTAAAGGAGGTAAATTTTCAGTTTGATGTAGTATTCTTTCGTTTGTTCATTACTAGAAATCTGTAAAATTTGGATTTACTAGTTTGGAATTATGGTTGTCTCATTTTTTATTTTCTTATTTTTTTATTAAGAGGCTATATGCTTTAAACATTTTTTGATAAGATAAAGTAGTGATTTTAGCTTAGTAAATCAGTAGTCTATAACAAACAATCCCTTCTGCTCATTCTAGTGCATACCAATTACCAAATTTGAGATCATAAAGAAAAGAATAATAACTATTAAAACGATTTCCTTGTGAAAGAAAGTGGGTTAATCTTTAGGTAAAAAAACTATTTATATAATATTTTGGTAAATTATATTCAGTTTCTTGAAGAGTAGATTTTGATAATGGTATAGGTCTATATGCAATGAAAAATCGTGATGATAATATTTGAGATAACAATTTTTTTCTCAATAATAAAAAAACTAATGACTGCGAATCTGCAATTGCCCAAGAAAAAATAAATTAAAAATATAAAATGGACAGTGTAATCGCGTGTACGGTGACGGTTGATAGCAACTTTTTTCTGTTTCCTGGTCAATTTAATAAAAAATAAGATGGTTGCGTTGACAATTGAGAAATGTCGACTTGGCGGGGACATACTTTTTGATGAAGATGTTAAAACGTGGTCGTTTCACCAATATTAATTGATAAGCAGTTAAGAAAAAGTTAAAAACCAATTAAAATCGATCATGGGTTAAAGTTAATTATTTTGAATAAAGTTGATAGGGTGGGAAAAGAGAGACTATAATTAAAAATACTTAAAATTATGATTAAATTTGATGTGATAAAAAAAGATGATAGAGTAATACTTAGTTAAAAATATATGAATGAATGAATAGTGAGAATTTAAGTTGATGTAATGTAGCAGAGTGATATTATTTAATAATATTGATAGTGAATTATTTAGAATAAAGTTGATAAGGTGGGATGAGAGAGATTGTAGTTAAATAAATATTTAAAATGTAATGATTATAATTAATTTGATGTAAAAGTAAGATCGGGATGATGGAATTGATACGTTTTAAAAACGTGAAAGTCGATAAATAGTCACTAAAAATTAATAGCCATATTACAACGGAAAATCCCACGATAATATATTTCAAAGGGAATTCTAACAGATATCTATTAATATATAAAGAGATAACCTAAAAAATACTTAAATAGTAACTAAAAAATCATCTAAAATCCCACCTATAAATTTACTAAAAATAGTAAATTATTTTGAAAATTTTCAGAATATACCACCTTTTTCGAATCGTTTGAATTTTTGGAAAATTTCATACTAAATTGTTTAAAATGCTTGCAACACGTTGTTTTAAATCCCTTATCTGTAGATAAAAACGTTCAGATACTTATCTACTAGTACAGTCCTGTATTATCTTCGTCCCTTTTATAAAGCAATGCTCAGTTAAAATTCAAAATACTTACTAAAGGAAAGATCATGCCATTAATAATAAATTAATTAATAAATACAATGATAATAAAATCTATATATTATTGAACACTTCCTTATATACAACGTTCATGGTTTGATTCTTTGGCACGTCATCATCGCCGCAAATTAGGACTTTCAAACCCATTTCTGTTTGTGACACGGGAGACAGCAACATACAATTGACCATGACTAAATACTGGTTTCTTAAGAAAGAAGCCCACATGCAATAATGATTGTTCCTAACTCTTGTTTATAGTCATGTTGTAAGAAAACATAATGAGAAACAATTAATCCAATAACATCTACAAAAATATAAGAAAAATGCATCATATTGAAATGTATAACATATAAAATAGTTTATTACAGATTTTAAATTAAAAAAATTGAAATAAGAAATAAACAAAAAAATTATAACGTACCAAACAACATGACTTCATCAATGTTACGAACATCCATTAAAGTTAGAAATAGAGAAATCACCCCTCCATTTGATAAATCACCTCTCCATTTGATAAATCACCCCTCCATTTGATAATCTTGGTTTGACCATTGATAATGATCCTCCTTTTACCTATCGTCGATTTATGGATGCCAGTATTGCTATTCACTTGATAGTTTGTCAAGATATAAACGCCACCTTCTTCGATATCACCGATGATTTTTTGGATATTGACAGGTCGAATTATGCCAGTAATTCATCCTCCCTAAAACATTGCATAATGAATACTTCAATAAATAAATTATAAAAGATGTTGCATAAAATGATGCATTTAAATAATACTAAATGAATATATTACCTCAAAATCATAAAAGATAATCTCAAGAACATTTCGGTAATTGTGTACGTCTTCAACTCGTTGGAACATCCTAATCATGCGTAGCTTTATTGGTGGCTTATTGGATCTTTTGATATCCTTGATTACTCCAAAATCCGAAGCCATTTTCAATGGTGATGTAAAAGCTTGTAGAAAAAATTGTTTTGTGGGATATATTGGATGTCGAATACTTTTTGTTCAACGTTGGTGATGTTTATATAGTCATGTGTATGTGCCATATGTCTAGGAAATAAAAAAATATTTACGTAAGGTATTTAATATGATCCGATCCGATTTTCTTTATTATGATCATGATTAACTTCTAAAAATATGTGTTATCGGTTTTGTTAAAAAAATAAAAAAAAAATGTGGAATGTGATTCACTTGTGAGGGACGAACGAATATTTAGAAGATTATGTAGCTAAAAATAATGGAGTTTGTTACAAGGAAATTTGGTAAGACTTTTTGGATAGATTGAAAAATAATATTTTTATTTTGATCTATTTATTTGGACAAATCCAAAACTTTAATTTACAAAATTATAATCTTTAATTTTTTGAAACATGTAAAATTTTCTAAGATAACTTCTATAAAACAAAATGTGATCAAATCATAATTGAATTTTATGCCTCAATATTCCAAATCAAACCTTACAAATATGGTATGATTATTTACTATTAATATTTTATTTTTTCAAACGTCTGATTCTCTTAGGTTTATATGAAACAAAGTTCAATCAAATCAAATTTGATTTTTATGCCCACACTAAAACTTTATCAATATGATATGTTTATGTTATTTATTTATTTTTCTTCAAATCCACGACTCAAATTTTCGAGAGAGAGAAAAAAAAGGAAACAAAATCTTATCAAAACTTATCAAATTTTTGAGAGAGGAAAAAAAAAAGGAAACAAAATTTTATCAAACCTTATCAATAATGAAGATTCGTGTTTCCACGAAAAGCTAACAACATCCCGTGGTTACCAAAATCCTATCAAATTAGTTAAGAAAATCCCATTAAATTGGTTAACAATATTGGAACGCATTTTGTTAGGAAAAATTTACGTAATTTATCTATCTAATTAATATCATATTAACGTGTGGGCCAGTGATATTAATTTAGTATAGCATCCATTATCTCAGAATAATTATTTTTTTGATTTACAACATTAATTTGAATGGAAATAAATCCGTAATTGTTGAGATATCTCAATTCAAAATCTCAATTTTTTGGCATAAGAATTTTCAAATTTGTTACCAATAAAAATAGATTCATGTGGGATTAATATTTAAATGTATTAAATTTTGGTATAAGAATCTCAAAATTTGTTATCATAAGAATCTTCAATTTGTTATCATAAGAAACCCATAAAAATCTCCTATGGCTTGGAGTTTATCAATATTTAGTATAGCATCCATTATTCTCGGAATAATTTTTTGTTTGATTTACATCATGAATTTGAAGGGGAAAAAATCCGAAATTGTTAGGATATCTCAATTCAAAATCTCAATTTTTTGGCATAAGAATCTCAATTTGTTACCATAAGAATCCCATAGAAATCTCCTATGGGATTGGAGTTTATCAATAGTTGGTATAACATCCATTATTTTTGGAATAATTTTTTGTTTGATTTACAATATTAATTTGAATAGGAAAAAAAATCCGTAATTGTTGGAATATCTCAATTCAAAATCTCAATTTTTTGGCATAACAATCTTTAAATTTGTTACCAATAAAAGTAGATTCATATGGATTAATATTTAAAATGAATTAGATTTTGGTATAGGAATCTCCAAATTTGTTACCATAAAAATCTCCAATTTTTTTGGAATATCTCAATTAAATTTGTTACCATTAAAATCTCCAAATTTGTTACCATAAAAATCTCAATTTTTTTGGTACATGTGTTTTTTTCGAAATTTCCATTAATAGTAAGTCAAACTATTTATTTTTTTTAGTCAAACTTACTATAAAAGTATTTTTCCAACAACCTCTTTATATTACTATAGATAAGACTCCAACACATGTGCTTAGCTTATCTATATATTACTTAATATAATAATTAAAGGAATATTAGCTTATAAGTATTAAAATCCCGTCCATCATGTAAAGTTCTGTGAAAAAAAATACTCTCATTTCCCCAACTAACAATTTATATTAATAATTTAATAATTATTAATAAAAATTCTTCAAAAGTACAATTCGAGATGTAGGATTCTTAATTTTAGATGATGATACACCGACATGTAGTAAAAACTTATATTACTCATTAGCACTATGAGCAACTTTAAAATGTAGAACCCAATCGACATCCATATATATGCTTTACCTTAAACATATATGCATTCACAAAATCAACTACAGATTTATGATGTACTACTTAATATTAATCTAAACAGCATCTACAGATTTAGGATGCTCTGATGATGATGATGCAACCAGCATGTAAAAACTAATATTTGTCATTAGCACTAATTAAAACTAAATTATGGTACCAATCGGCAATCATATAATTGCTATCACTAAACGTAAAAATAAATAAATAATAAATAACTAAATGACTTTTAATCATTCATAATTACATTCTATATATATATATATATATATATATATTTGTATTTATATCTATATCTATAGTAATATAAAGAGGTTGTTGGAAAAATATAAAAATAGTAACTTTGACTTGAAAAAAAATTGACTTACTAATATAAGTAATATTATTGGGCCCACACGTGAATATGAAATTAATTATAGATAAATTACGTAAATATTTCCTAACAAAATGTGTTCCAATATTGTTAACCAATTTAATGGGATTTTGTTAACTAATTTGATAGGATTTTGGTAACCACGGAATTTGTTAGCTTTTCATGGAAACACGTATCTTCAATATTGATAAGATTGGATAAGATTTTGTTTTCAATTTTTTTTTTCCTCTCTCGAAAATTTGATAAGGTTTGATAAGATTTTGTTTCCTTTTTTTTCTCTCTCAAAAATTTGAGTTGTGGATTTGATCACATTTTGTTTTATAGAAGTTATCTTAGAAAATTTTACACGTTTCAAAAAATTAAAGATTATATTTTCGTAAGTTAAAGTTTTGGATTTGTCCAAAGAAATAGGAAAATATCAAAATAAAAATATTATTTTTCAATCTATCTAAAAAGTCTTACCAAATTTCATTGTAATAAACTCCATTATTTTTGGCAACATAATCTTCTAAATATTCGTTCGTCCGTCACAAGTGAATCACGTTCCACATTTTTCTTTATTTTTTTAACAGAACCGATAGCACATATTTTTAGAAGTCAATCATAATCATAATAAAAGAAATCGGATTGGATCATATTAAATACCTTATGTAAATATTTTTTTATTTCCAGGACATACAACACATACACATGACTATATAAACATCACCAACGTTGAACAAAAAATATTCGACATCCAATACATCCCACAAAACAAATTTTTCTACAAGCTTTTACATCATTGAAAATAGCTTAGGATTTTGGAGTAATCAAGGATATCAAAAGATCCAATAAGCCACCAATCAAACTACGCATAATTAGGATGTTCCAACGAGTTGAAAACGTACGCAATTACCGAAATGTTCTTGAGATTATATTATTTAAATGCATCATTTTATGCAACATCTTTTATAATTTATTTATTGAATTACATTATGTAACGTTTTAGGGAAGATGAATTACTGACATAATTCGACCTGTCAATATCCAATAATTCATCGGCGATATTGAAGAAGGTGACGCTTATATCTTGACAAACTATCAAGTGGAAAGTAATATTGGTATCTATAAATCGATGATAGGAAAATGGAGGATCATTATCAATAGTAATGCTAAGGAGCCAACTTAACGGAACCAACAGCCATTGGGACAGCTCCATGTGGGGCTGTCCCACATGGCTCCAATGTGGGACAGCCCCACATGGAGCTGTCTCATTGGTTGTTGGCTCCATAACGGAGCCAACAGTTGGCTCCTTAGCATTATTGTCATTATCAATGGTCAAACCAAGATTATCAAATGGAGGGGTGATTTTCCTATGCATCTTTTTGACTTTAGGAACTTTCTAACTTTAATGGATGTTCGTAACATTGATGAAGCCATGTTGTTTGGTACGTTATAATTGTTTTTATTTCTTATTTTGATTTTTTTTTTAATTTAAAATCTGTAATAAACTATTTTATATGTTATACATTTCAATATGATGCATTTTCTTATATTTTTGTAGATGTTATTGGATTGGTTGTTTCCCATTATGTTTTCTTAAGCAATGACTATAAATAAGAGCCAGGAACAATCATTATCGCATGTGGGCTTATTTCTTAAGAAACCAGTGTTTAGTCATGGTCAGTTGTATGTTGTTGTCTCCCGTGTCACAAACAGAAATGGGTTTGAAAGTCCTAATTTGTGGTGACGATGATGTGCCAAAGAATCAAATCATGAACGTTGTATATAAGGAAGTGTTCAATAATATATATTTTTTATTTTCATTGTATTTATTAATTTATTAATTATTAATGGCATGAACTTTCCTTTAGTAAGTACTTTGAATTTTAACTAAACATTGCATTATAAAAGGATCGGAGATAATAAACCCTCGTGCATCGCACGGGGACTGTACTAGTTTCAATGATATAGCGGAATCATTCCAATGAAAATATTCGTTGGAATGAGTTTTATTGAAACTTTAGATGGAGTTTGATGATTACAACGGCTATTTTCAATGATTTTTTACCGTAGGAATTTTTGTTAGAATATGCTTCGTTGAAATTTTTATTTTCATCCATATTTCGACTCTTGAAAAATCTACCGTTGGAATCATAAAAATCAAACGGAAATTTCAATAGAAATACTTCGCTGTAATCCATTGAAAAATTCCAACGAAAATAATAGCATTTCAATACCCATTGAAATTGTCGTTGAAATATATTCCCTTTGGAATTTTTCGTTGGAATTTCATTATTTTCTTGTAGTGAGTGAATTAAAGTTGATGTGATGTACGAGAGAAATTATTGATAATATTCAATAGTATTTAATTATAATAATAATAATAATAATAATAATAATAATAATATAAATAATGAGATTGAGAGATTTTGAGTTCGGGTAATCAGTTTTAACTCATTACCAATCACCCCTTTATAATCCAAGAAAAACATATATAAGATCAAGTAATTTTCTTTCGTTCAAATTTTAATTCTTTTAATTTGGAGTTTGGATTGGTTATGTTAGAATATCACTTGTGAGTTGTCCCACATCGTTCATACATGAAAAATAGACTTACCTTATAAGTCTAATGGGCTACTCCTCCTTCTACCAATTGGTTTTGGGATGGAACCTCATTTGGGCTTCATATGTGCTTTTTCCGTTCATGGTGCACTTCATGATAGTGGGCCCGCACCCATTTTCGTTTTCCCCCTAGTTTTTGTCATGATATCAAAGCCGGTTCTATTGGTGATTGTGCGATGACGTACCCGTCTCTCAGCCCAGTTGGACTTAGGCTTTTCGAAGGACTCACAAGTGAGGGGGCGTGTTAGAATATCACTTGTGAGTTGCCCAGTTGGGCTTAGGCTTTTCGAAGGACTCACAAGTGAGGGGGCGTGTTAGAATATCACTTGTGAGTTGTCCTACATTGTTCATACATAGAAAATAGACCCACCTTATAAGTCTAATGGGCTACTCCTTCCAACAATTGATTTTGGGATGGAATCTCACTTGGGCTTCATATGAGCTTTCCCCGTTCATGGTGCGCTTCATGATAGTGGGTCCGCACCCGTTTTTCCCATAGTTTCTTAAAGGTTAGGCTAAAATTTATAAGAAATATGTAGCACTTAGTGAGTTTTTTAATAAGTAATAATCAAGATATATATAAATGCATGTATTTACTTTTATTTATTATAAAGAAATCATGTAGTTTATTCCACTGTTTTGTGACCCGGACCGGCCCGGGACCCGGTCGACCCAGAGCTGGAACCGGTCCGGGTGGAGTATTTGGACCGGGCAACCAAGGACCCGGTCAAAACCCGGCCGACCCGGCCGAGACTCGGTCGACCCGGGTCATTGACCCGGCCGGGTCAACCCAGTTGACCCGGTCCATATATATTTTCTATATTTTTTTATATTTTTTTTATTTTTTATAAATAAAACTATGTATATATGTTTTTATGGTAAATATTTATCATGAGATACATATTATTAACACTTTAATATACAAATTTTATACACAAAACATTTAATTTTATTATTTTTATGTATATTTATATAACAAAAATACTATATATACAATTTTAAAAATTTTAAAATTAATTATCCGGTTCAGCAATTGACCCGGTGACCCGACGGTTGAACCGGTGACCCGGTGACCCGAGGACCTGCCCGAGTCGATCATCGGGCCGGGTTTAAAAACTATGGTTTATTCCTTTCAAAAGAGCAGCAACATACTTTTTTTTTTATTGATACACTTTTTATTTTATTCTAACATTTATCATCATGTTNTTTCACTGGATGTGATTTTTTTTTTCGTTATTTGTGCTGCCTAAGATCATCAACGACTACGAGACTGGGAGATCGAGAGGTTTCTGTTAGAATATACACTTGTGAGTTGTATGACTAATTTATAAGCCTAGTGGGCTACTCCACCTACCACTAATTGATTTTAGGATGGAAACCCACTAAGGTCCATCTAAACTCACCCTGCTTTGGTGCGCTTCACATCCGTGGAACTGCACCCGTCAACACCCGTTTCTTCATATTCCACCCCCATAGAACTTCTGCTTTATATGTTAAGTGCTAATGTGTTGTATATACACTCTTCTTAATAATGCATATAATTGTTTTACGTGTTCGAAAAACTATAATATATTTCCACTGTCGAGGCAGGTAACAGTTACAGTGATCGACGTGTCATCCGGTCCGAAAGAAGTCACCAACTGCAGTAACTTCAAATTCGTATCAAGAGCGACTGTCCTTTCTGCCGCACAACTCGACACAATACTTCCAAACGATAGAGGAGAAGCCGTAGGCATCATGAACAAGGCTCTCGACAAAATGCTTCGGAAATCCCATGCAAACGGACTTCTCACCGGAGTCATCGGGCTCGGTGGCTCGGGTGGGACCTCTTTACTCTCATCCGCTTTTCGGTCTCTTCCTATGGGAGTCCCTAAAGTCATCGTGTCCACCATGGCTAGTGGAGACACGTCGCATTACGTTGGGACGTCGGATTTGGTTTTATTCCCGTCTGTGGTGGATATTTGTGGGGTTAATAGAGTGAGCGAGATTGTGCTAACCAATGCTGCGGCTGCTTTTGTAGGGATGGTGATGGGTCGGTTGACGAGTTTTGATGGGTCGGTTGGTGGTTGTAATAAGGTTGAGAAGGCTATGGTTGGTATAACGATGTATGGGGTCACGACTCCTTGTGTTAATGTTGTTAGAGAGAGATTGGAGCGCGGAGGTTACGAGTGCTTGGTTTTTCATGCAAGTGGGGTTGGAGGGAAGGCTATGGAGGGTCTTGTTAGAGAAGGGCTCATACAGGTATATGAAAAATAATAATAATAATAATAATAATAATAATAAAGATAATGGCTTAACTTCTTTTGTAGATGGAAATCATGACTAATGTATTTTCCTCCTCATTCTGGACTTTGTAGGGTGTTTTGGACATTACAACGACTGAGGTTGCTGATTATATCGTGGGAGGAATTATGGCTTGCGATAGTTTCCGATTTGATGCCATATTAGAGAAGAAGCTACCTCTTGTTCTAAGTGTAGGGGCGCTGGATATGGTGGCTTTAGGTCCTAAAGAAACCATACCCTCTAAATTTCAACAAAGAAAGCTTCATAAGCACAATGAGCAGGTGACAATTTACTATACAAGATGTCCATTACCTAGTTCTCTATATCAAAATTTCCTCAGTTTTTGTTTCAATAATGATTTACCTTGTTCACAACCAGGTCAACTTAATAAACTAATCTTGAGACTTAAGACTATATATAATTTCATGGGAATTTTGACATTTCTTTTGTAAATTATATATAAAACATTAGCATTTGCCTCGTAATTTGGAATCAATGAGAGTACTCGTGAATTTGAATGACAAACCAGAATTTATGTTCATAATAATGTTAGACATCTCGGATAGTTTTTCGTAGTTTAGCCATTCACTTGAGTTAACCATAGTTAGTTCGTGTTGAATCTAGATAACGATAATGAGAACTACAATGGAAGAAAATAAGAAGTTTGCAGCGTTTATAGCGAACAAGTTAAACAAGTCATCGTCACAAGTTTGTGTGTGTCTGCCCAAACTGGGAGTCTCTGCCATGGATGCACTTGGCAAAGCGTTCCATGACCCTGATGCGACCGGTGTTCTTATACAGCAATTGCAATGCCTAATTGAAACAAGTAAAGATCGTCAGGTACGACTTATATATGATTGTCGATTTCTTGGATCCCAATCTAATTACAAAATCTTTTTTTTTTTTTTTTTTTTTTTTTTTTTTTTTTTTTTTTTTCATATACTCTCTTTAGTATCATTCTAATTCATATTTGTTTTACGAATATGCAGGTGAAAGTGTTTGAAAACCATATCAATGATCTGGAATTTGCTAATGCATTGGTGGACTCGTTCTTGGAGATCTCTAGAAACCAGAGTTAAATTTGTTGAATAAAAGAGTAAATGATAAAAGTAAAAAATTGGTGGTCTGGTGTGGCTTGCATTTCAAATTGTGTGTTATGGTTATGTTAATTGGACTATTTGGGGGTATTTTTGTTCTTTTAGGCAGTCAGCCATCAATTGCATTTCCATTGGAATCGTACGATTTTTTTGGGAATGCTCACCAACACATCGGTGGTGAAATGTTGCTTACTCAAATTGTCCTGTAAAATATGAAACTTGTGATGCTTCTATGGCATTTATGTGACAAATAACTTAAATTGCCCGTTTTCTTACCTTTACATCTTTGCTCTTTAATGTTGGTCCAACTTGAAATTTAACTCGCATTTATAAGGTCATATCTATAGTAATATAAAGAGGTTGTTGGAAAAATACTTTTATAGTAAGTTTGACTAAAAAATAAATGATTTGACTTACTATTAATGGAAATTTTGAAAAAAACACATGTACCAAAAAAAATTGAGATTTTTATGATAACAAATTTAATTGAGATATCCCAAAAAAATTGGAGATTTTTATGGTAACAAATTTAGAGATTCCTATACTAAAATTTAATTCATTTTAAATATTAATCCTAAGAATCTACTTTTATTGGTAACAAATTTGAAGATTGTTATGCCAAAAAATTGAGATTTTGAATTGAGATATTCCAACAATTACGGATTTTTTTCCACTCAAATTAATGTTGTAAATCAAACAAAAAATTATTCCAAAAATAATGGATGTTATACCAACTATTGATAAACTATGAGATTCTTATGGTAACAAAATGGAGATTCTTATGCCAAAAAATTGATATTTTGAATTAAGATATCCTAACAATTTTGGATTTTTTTCCCTTCAAATTCATGTTGTAAATCAAACAAAAAATTATTCCGAGAATAATGGATGTTATACTAAATATTGATAAACTCCAATCCATAGGAGATTTTTATGGGTTTCTTATGGTAACAAATTGAAGATTCTTATGGTAACAAATTTGGAGATTCTTAAACCAAAATTTAATTCATTTTAAATATTACTCCTATAGGAATCTATTTTTATTTGTAACAAACTTGAAGATTTTTATGCCAAAAAATTGAGATTTTGAATTGAGATATCTCAACAATTACGGATTTTTTTTTCATTCAAATTAATGTTGTAAATCAAACAAAAAATTATTCCGAGATAATGGATGCTACACTAAATTAATATCACTGGGCTCACACGTTAATATGATATTAATTAACTAGATAAATTACGTAAATCTTTCCCAACAAAATGCGTTCCAATATTGTTAACCAATTTAATGGGATTTTGTTAACTAATTTGATAGGATTATGGTAACCACGGGATTTTGTTAGCTTTTCATGGAAACAAGTATCTTTATTATTGATAAGGTTTGATAAGATTTTGTTTCCAATTTTCTTTTTGTTTTTTTTCCTCTCTCGAAAATTTGATAAGGTTTGATAAGATTTTGTTTCCTTTTTTTTCTCTCTCTCGAAAATTTGAGTTGTGGATTTGAAAAAAAAAAAATAAATAAAATAAACATATCATATTGATAAAGTTTTAGTGTGGGCATAAAAATCAATTTTGATTTGATTGAACTTTGTTTCATATAAACCTAAGAGAATCAGACGTTTGAAAAAATAAAATATCTATATTAATATAAAGAGGTTGTTGGAAAAATACAAAAATAGTAACTTTGACTTTAAAAATAAAGTGTTGACTTACTATTAGTAGAAATTTTGAAAAAAGCACATGTGAATCTTTAGAAATCAAATTTAAGGGAGATGTCCCAAAAAATGTGGAGATTCTTAAGGTAACAAATTTGGAGATTCTTATGCCAAAATTTTATTCATTTAAAAAATACGAATCTCATTTTTATTGGTAACAAATTTGGAGATTCTTATGCCAAAAAATTGAAATTTTGAATTGAGATATCACAACAATTACGATTTTTTTTTTCCATTCAAATTAATGTATCAAATCAAACAAAATATTGTTCCGAGAATAATGGATGTTGTATTAAATATTGATAAACTCCAATCCTCTATAAATTATTTATATTTATGAATTTTGTGTGTAAATATATTGATTTTTTTTCCTAAATAATACTAAATTACATTATTATAGGACCTAAATCCTAACTTCTTTTCTATTTTTTGGTGGTTTATATTCTTTAATTGAAATAATATTTGACTTATTTGATTAAAACAACTTATTTTCTACAGGAAATAAATTTAAGTGAGATATCCCAAAAAAATTTGAGATTCTTAAGGTAACAAATTTGGAGATTTTTATGCCAAATTTAATTCATTTCATAAATACGAATCTCATTTTTATAGGTAACAAACTTGGAGATTTTTATGGCAAAAATTGAAATTTTGAATTGAGATATCCCAACAATTATGGATTTTTTTTCCATTCAAATTAATGTTGCAAATCAAACAACAAATTGTTCCGAGAATAATGGATATTATACTAAATATTGATAAACTCCAATTCTCCATAAATTATTTATATTTATGAATTTTGTGTGTAAATATATTGATTGGTTTTCTTAGATAATAATAAATTACATTATTTTATGACCTAAATCCTAACATCCTCTCTATTTTTTGGTGGTTTATATTCTTTAATTGAAATAATATATGAATTATTTGATTGAAATAACTTATTTTCTTTAGGAATCAAATTTTATGAGATATCCCAAAAAAATTGGAGATTCTTAAGGTAACAAATTTGGAAATTCTTATGCCAAACTTTAATTCATTTCATCAATACGAATCTCATTTTTATTGGTAACAAATTTGGAGATTCTTATGCCAAAAAATTGAGATTTTGAATCAAGATATTCCCACAGTTACGGATTTTTTTCATTCAAATTAATGTTGCAAATCAAACATAAAGTTGTTCCGAGAATAATGGATGTTATACTAATCCATAAATTATTTATATTTATGAATTTTGTGTGTAAATATATTGATTTGTTATTCTTAAAAATAATAAATTACATTATTTTATGACATATATCCTAACTACTTTTCTATTTTTTGGTGGTTTATATTCTTTAACTGAAATAATATATGACTTATTTGATTGAAACTAACATATTTTTAGCCATATAATCATATAATATTAAAAAATTCACAACTTAAATATATATCTATGAATATATAAAAAGGCAAACCATTTAGCTGTGAATAGTATGTAAAATCCCGCCTAAATTTTCGTTTTTACTGATAATGAATTTATTAAAAAAAACCGTAAATTCCCACCCAAAGCACAAATTGATTTATATATATATATAAAAAAAGGTTTGAAAATCTGGGTAAATCTCTATCTATGGATATTTTTTTGTCCATATCTATTAAACTACAAAATCTTTTTAAAGTTTGGAAAGAATCTCATATTATGTGAATTCCTGGTAAATACTTTTTTCTCCATATTTATCTAACTACAATATCTTCTTAAAGTTTAGAAAGAATCCATCTTTTTAAAGTTTGCACTCAATCGACCCTTATATAAACCCCTCCCCACCCAATTACAAAACCCTAAGTTTGAGACCAAAAAAAAAATCAGTTAGTCACAAATAAAAAAAAATCACAAAAAACTCCTAAATAAAAAATTCAAATCAACCTATCGAATTCTAGGGTTTACTTCGACATAACGATCAGCAGCCCCGCCGTTGAATCGTGATGGAGCTCTTCGCCGACGTCGTCACGAAGACCGATGAGAACTTTTGTGCCCTATGCACCAACGAGAAGGACGTCGGCAAATCTGGCAAGCCCCTCCACCACAAAGGGTCATCCTTCCATCGTATAATCCCCAATTTCATTTGTCAGAGCAGTGACTTCACTGCGGGTAACGACGGCAAGTCGATCTACGACGCCAAGTTTACCGACGAGAACATCATGAGAAAGCACACCGGGACCTGTCAATGGCGAAGGCTGTTCCGGGGACAAATGACACGTATTTTTTCATCTGCACGACAAGGACGAAGTGGCTTGACAACAAGCACGTGGTGTTCGGGCAGGTGATGGAGGAGTACGACATATTGAAGGCGGTGGAGAATGTCGGGTCGGGGAGCCACCGGACCTCGAGAAGGGTGGTGATCACCGACTGCAACCAACTCTAGATCTGATGGTTGTGTGTCGTTTAATTTGAAGTTTGTTGGAGACTATTTTCATAACTACCTAATAATTGTCTTCTAATTTGTTAAATTTGAAATTAAAAAATAGTTTGTTGGATACTTTTTTTCATAACTACCTAATAATTTGTCTTTTGATTTGTTTAAATTTGAAATTAAAAAATGAAGTTCAAGTCACGTTCGTAAGACTCTGGAAATCATATAAGAATTTATATTATATGATCAATTGGTTCCTAAAAACTTGGCGCATATATACAATCATTTATCAAAATTTAAAATTTTAAGATTACAAATAAATATTTCTTCAAATGGTCATATTTATCTTTTTAAATTTATTAAAGTTTTAAGATTACTATTAAATATTTTTTCAAATGGTCATAGTTATCCCAACACATTTTATCACACTAAAAATAATATATTACGATTTCTTACACTATAAATAATATATTATAATTTAATTTTTTTCACACAATTGTTTGAAAATTTTAATTTGTTGACAAGAAAGTTTGCCACATATTCAAATAAAAAATATTGTGTATAGGGAACTGTTCAATAATATATGATTTTTCATACTCTGTATCTATTTTTTTGCCAAAATAAAATGTTTAAACTTTAGTAATTATATTTAAAAATAAAGTTTTAAATAGGTTTTGAGGAACAAGCCTCACGTGCATCGCACGGGTTGCTCACTAGTGACAAGAACAACAAAACAAATAAATACATGTACGAAACGGTCTAATGCCTTTATTAATTGTGCATGTGACCTTCTGAAGTTCTCATTTCCCTGTATAATTCTTGAACATGTTAGACTCTAATTGACAGACTCACACGCTTCGTGATCTTATATGGCAGCATTTCATAATTTTGAACATTTTTAATAGTTACCATCCTTAATTCTCAATATCATTTGAACATTTTTTTAATGTCAAATAGTTATGAAAATCACCATTATTTAGTCAATCATTTCATTCCCTTAAATAATTACCGTTGTTCGCAAATTTATTATTTGTTGCATGGGAAATGTTACAGTGTCAACATAATGTACAACTAGGTTGACAACACAAGTAGTAACATTCATTTGTGTATTTTTTTATTTTTATTTTTTGGATATTTTCACTTAAGTTGTCAATCTAGTTGTACACTGGGTTGGCAATGTATCATTTTTCTTGTTGCATATATTATAAAAGCATCACAAAAAAACCTGTAAAGTTAGGAGGGAAACACGCCCATTAACAACAAAACTCCCAATGTCCAAGCAAGGCCAATGTACCCTACAAACCTTCTCATTATCGGCCCAAACATGAAAAGAGGATTTGCCGATTACTCGATCGTCCAATATCGATAAGTGTCGATCGATCTGCATCATATGAACTCTCTTTGACAGACCAAACCCGTAAAGCCGCTAAAGACGGTGAAACCACCGCACAAAATGTCTTGTTTCACCGTCCAAATCGGCCGTGTCTTGCAAGTTTGAAGAATATGCGCCCTATTTTCAAAAGACAAAGTCCTACATGGCACCACACGTCATTCACCTAGCCATCAAGCTGGCAATATGCTATAATTACATTCTACCTTTTTTTCACCCATAAATAAGGACCCCAACACCTCATTGTACACAAACACAATGGAGGCATGACACACATAAAAACAAACACTAGCAAACATCAATACATAATTACATAGTAGTATAAAAACATACGAGCACCTAGCTAAAATTCGAGCTACTACTATCACACACTACTTGTTAGTTATAACTCTTGGAGAAATTCTTTCCTTGTCTTGTCGATCTCCCAACAGATCAGCGAAATCACGTGTTCTTTACTTTTTTTGTTCATTTTACTTTCCATGTTCCTCTAACCCCTTTTATAAATCACTCATTTTCAGCGAAATCCGATATTAATCGGATGCAATAGTTTCTTGAGAAAATGGCGATTCAGGGGAAAAAAAAGCATCACGTCTTCTGCATCGGAACTGCTGATACAAAGTTTGAGGAACTTCGATTCCTTGCCCACTCTGTTCGATCCAATCTCCAACTCTTTTCAGCTCACCCTTCAGCAAAGGTGGTAATATGTTCCTTTGTTTATGAAATTTCTCGTTGCTAAATTAATGTTTGTCCTGATAATGTTTCCATGTCCTGTGTAAGATGAACCAGAATCTCGTTGCTTGTCTCGGGAGGGGGGGTGAGTTTTGTTGTTTACCTTAGGTTTTTAGAAGCATGATGTATTGATGTGTACGATGCCAGGTTTTTTGTTTGCTTGGATTGTGTTGTATTTGGTATTGTCTTGATGAAGATTGTGAGTTGTTTGATGTTCGATAATGAAAACTGTAATTTATGCAGATGGATGATAGAGTTTGAGGTGAAATTATTGTCGAATTCACCCACTCTGTTTCATATGTGTGCAGTTAGTTGTGACAGTCATAGATGTCTCAGTTAGCGAAAAAGAAGTCACAAATTTCGAAGATTTCAGATTTGTGACGAGAAAAGAAGTCCTCTCTTGCTTACAGCAACACGAAGCCCTTCTTCCAGATGATAGAGGCAGAGCCATTGCCGTTATGAGCAAAGCACTTCAGATCTTCATCAGTAAATATCATGCTGACCGTGTTCTTGCTGGAGTTATAGGTCTTGGGGGGAGTGGAGGAACATCTTTAATGTCGTCAGCCTTTAGGTCTCTTCCTGTTGGGATCCCAAAAGTGATTGTGTCGACTGTAGCTAGTGGCCAGACTGAACCCTATATTGGAACATCTGATTTGGTGTTATTTCCATCTGTGGTGGATGTTTGTGGCATTAACAGCGTGAGTAGGGCTGTGTTTTCGAATGCTGGTGCTGCTTTTGCTGGGATGGTGATTGGAAATCTTGAAATGTTGAAAAAACCCACTGCTGGTGATGGTGGTGAGAAGGGCACAATCGGTATAACTATGTTTGGGGTTACCACTCCATGTGTCGATGCTGTAAAGGAGAGATTGAGTCGAGAAGGGTATGAGACTTTGGTTTTTCATGCTACTGGGGTTGGGGGGAGAGCTATGGAGGATCTTGTTAGAGGAGGATTTATACAGGTTATTCATCCACATAAACATTCCATCTCTCCTATTTTTTGTCCTTCTTCCTTGTACTTTTTTTTTCTCTTAAAAAGAAAAATCAAATCTGTAAGTCTTAGCTTATTGAAGTGACTAGTGAGCTGTGCACACCATGATTATATTGTACCGCTTTTGGTTTAATGGTGGACAATGAAGTAGAGAGGATTTAGCTGTTGAAACGTGATAATATAACTTGGATATGTTTCAGATAATTCGACTATTGTCATAATTAATTACTATAATAAACGTTAAACTAGTGAACTCACAGATGAAATATATATCGGAATAGATATGTTAAAGTGCTGGTTTGCTATGTTGTTCAAGAATGAAGATACTCGATTAGTTTGGCACTTCACTCAGGTCCAATGGAGTTTGGTCTGGCCTAAAATTTTTGGTTGTGGATGGATTATAAAAATTGTTCTCATCTTTCTTTCCCACAGGGTGTATTGGATATCACAACAACTGAAGTGGCTGATTATATAGTTGGAGGAGTCATGGCATGTGAAAGTTCCCGTTTTGATTCCATGTTAGAAAAGAAGATACCTTTAGTTCTCAGTATTGGAGCATTGGACATGGTGAACTTTGGACCAAAGGATACCATACCCTCGAAATTTCAGGACAGGAAGATTTATGAACACAATGACCAGGTGATAGTTCAGCCATTCCCTTTATCCTGTTCCCTATGTATCCTCTGACACATCATCAACTTATTTTGTAAACTATCTAAAATGCTGCGAAAGCTTCTTAACATAGTGCGGACAATAGCTGTAAAGTACCAAGGTAATTAATTTTTCAGGTCACATTTTTAATCATAGTGCTTGATCAGGATTTTTCATTTTTGCCTACAAAACAGATTTTTTTTGCTCAAATCGTTTCAAGATATTAATCTTTGACTTCATTGGTTGTTTTCTCCATTGAGATATTTTGGATCTAGTTATAATAAATCTGAAGCGCACTCATGTTCCTATGTGGTGTTTCATTCTCAGGTTACACTAATGCGAACTACAGTAGAGGAAAATAAAAAAATTGCTGCATTTATTGCGGAAAAGTTAAATAAGTCATCTTCTAAGGTTTGTGTTTGCCTACCAAAGATGGGTGTCTCAGCATTGGATGCACCAGGCAAGGCCTTCTATGACCCTGATGCTACTGGTGCTCTTGTAGTTGAAATGCAGAGGCTAATTGAGACAAATGAAAATCGAG
Source organism: Striga asiatica (assembly GCA_008636005.1). NCBI lineage: Eukaryota > Viridiplantae > Streptophyta > Magnoliopsida > Lamiales > Orobanchaceae > Striga > Striga asiatica. Next base: position 3,299,341 of record BKCP01002224.1, read on the forward strand.
AGGTTCAATCTCTGCTCATCATATAAATTGTTAATGGTCCTGAGCGTTGCCTATTTTCTAGGTTCGATGCCAGTTGCGTGTTGAAGGATAACTTTTGTTTGTTCATAGGTCAAAGTTTTCCCACATCACATTAACGACATGGAGTTTGCTAATGCACTAGTTGACTCGTTCTTGGAGATCTCTATGAACTTAAAGTGTAATCAGAGTCCAGCTACAGTTGAATATCCCCAAGGCTCTGAGAGTAAAACTCTTGACATAAGTTCAAGGACCATTCCTGTTTCATATAGCTTGAGCCACTTTCCTGATGCAAAACCAGGTTCTTCTTGTCTTAACCTCTTCCTGATCAATTTTAGTGTTCTTATTCTTTTACAATTTTTTCACCCCTAGGTAGATGCACTGGCTTTCGAATATAGATGCACTATGCACCTTCTTTGGTAAAATCAATGTCGATGCCAGTTTTATGCAGGAATTCTTTTGTAAAAGTTATGAATAACTCAACAAATCCATCTTATCAGTTAAATAGTCCACAAGCCAAGTTATTTATTCGGGCTCAGTTGCGTGGGTTCTCCAACATGTGCTGATTAGATCGTTTGACAGCTAGGCTCTCGGAAATGCTTGATGTATCTTCATACACAGTTACATAACATCAATTGCTTTTATGGGTAGAAGTTTTCCCTGCTGTTGAATGCTTGACATGGAATCTATGACACATACTGTATCCTTGTGTCATTTCTCTAGTGATTCAGCAAAGTCAGTATCTAAATACTAGACATGTTTCCTATTTGATTCTTAGTTCGCGTGATATTATTTTCAGAACATTTAATATGAAAATTAATTGCATTCATCATCTCATAGCCGTTTACTTGTTAGATAATGTTGGATATATTTCTTTTGTGTGATAAAAGCTAAAACAACGTTTTGTGAGGAAAATGATATTTTCAACAAAGTAAAAAATTCTATTTTCTAGTCATCTATTTTTTAATTGATATAAGAATTCTTTTGGTTTATTGGAACAGAAACACTAGAGAGGAGACATAATATACTACATCAATTGATGTATCGAATCCAAGAGGGGAAGCCTATTATTGGTGCCGGAGCTGGGACAGGCATATCTGCCAAGTTTGAGGAAGCTGGTGGAGTTGATCTGATTGTCGTGTACAACTCGGGACGCTTCAGGATGGCAGGAAGAGGATCTTTGGCAGGCTTACTGCCATTTGCTGATGCAAATGCAGTTGTACTTGACATGGCCAACGAGGTGTTGCCTGTAAGTATTTCATTTGAATATAGAGATCTTCCGTGCATTGGTTTCTTTAGCTAGAAGCTCATAATGAGACGTTCTTTTCAAATTTTAAGTAGCTTCATGAATATCTTGGACTCATTATATATTTATTACATGCTATAATTCTTATGTTCTTTCGTTGAAGGGTTGAAAAATCAATTGTTTTGACATGTGGTGTGTATAAGATATAGCATTGTGAAAGTTGTAAAACGAATTTGATTTTATTGCTGAACCTAATGCGACATTATAACGGTTCAATTTACTTATAAATTTTGTATTTATGACAATCCCAAAATTAAAATGTTCGGATTCTTTGAGTATTTTTTAGATGAATTGGGAACTCAGTCAACTGGTTTAATTTGATGAGGTCAAAAGAAAAGGTGGTGTTTCCTTTGCCTCTGAAAACTTATATATACGTGTACCTCAATTATGTTGCATGGATTATTTAAACAATGCCTTCTACCGTTCTTATGATTATGCAAACTTCTGTGAGCTTTGGCGAAACAAAAAGGGCTACCTGATTTTTGCTACTGCATTCTTCCTTTTTCTGTTCTGACATTTTAGGTAGTAAAACAAGTCCCTGTTCTAGCTGGAGTATGTGCTACTGACCCATTCCGAAGGATGGATTTCTTCCTGAAGCAACTCGAGTCTACTGGATTTGCAGGGGTGCAAAATTTTCCAACTGTTGGGCTATTTGACGGTAATTTCAGACAAAACTTAGAAGAGACAGGAATGGGATATAGGTAAAACTAGTGGACTTAGTAGACTTGCAAAATTTTCCAACTGCCTTTGGTACTTATGATCTTCTTTGTTCCCATCTTCAGTTTGGAGGTTGAGATGATATCAAAGGCTCATAAATTGGGCCTCCTGACAACCCCATATGCTTTTAATGAAGAAGAAGCAATAGAAATGGCGACAGCTGGCGCTGACATAATCGTGGCGCACATGGGGCTTACAATGTCTGGTTCGATTGGTGCAAAAACAGCTGTCTCGATTGAGGAAAGTGTAACTCGTGTACAAGCTATTGCAGATGCTGCTCGAAGGATTAATCCAGATGCTATTGTATTGTGTCATGGAGGTAACATAAGTTTTACAACTAATGAACATTCCATTATTGGATGTTCACAGTCAATTTTATCATATCTTGTGTGTTTATGTGTGTTGTCTGTACTGGAAAAATATCAGCTTTAACTGCTTATCGTGTGAAAGGAAATTTGAGTGTATGGTCAGTTTTTGGAGAACACATCCTTCGTAATGCTAGAGATTCGCTATTATGATTTGCTTTATTCAGAAGAATACTGACACATATGGAATGTAGAATATATATATCTGAAAATTGAATAAGAACTGCAAATGCTTATGCACACCATTGTCTTAACAATCAATGGATCTTATGATCTTTTGATGACATTCTGTGAACGTTGACTAAAATGGTTCTGCTGTGCAATTGTAGGTTCTATATCTGGCCCCAGTGATGCAGAATATGTATTGAAGAGAACTAAAGGAGTTAATGGATTCTATGGTGCATCCAGTTTGGAGAGGCTGCCAGTTGAACAAGCAATAACAAATACGGTAAAGCAGTATAAATCTATATCTATGAGCTAGATCCTCAATGTAATTCCATTTCGGTTTGTAATAGATCTTTCATTCCCTGCCTCAAGTTCATAGGAAAAGCGTAAATTTATGTGTTGTATAATACGAGGACTGATATTTTGTACTAGTCAAGTCCCTCCTGTGATATTCAAAGCACTTTTCTTGTCTTCTTCTTTTGTGTGTGTGTGTGTTGATGCCCTTTGTGTGTGTGTGATGTTGATGCCATAAATTAGTTCCAGTTAGTCGCACTTGGAACCCTTTTATCATGTATGTTTTCATTCCCTTATATATAATTTCAGAACATGATGAACTTAATTGGCAGACTCGCAGGATTCATAATCTTATATCACAATTATGATTTGGACTAACACATAACTAGGCTCGGTTGCAAATTAGGCATTGTAATTACCATAATATCTTGTAAAAGACATTGTTATTGTTTCCTTTTTAATCCTATAATAATATTTTACATTTTTATTTCTTCCTGATTTATGGTGTTTTTGCCGAATCTCAATGATTAAATTGCAAGATGTATTCCTTTTTAAATCATATTTCTCTCATTTACCAATATTTTGAAACAAAATATTTGAAGAAACGATTTTGCCTATGAAAATATGATTATTAATCTTCAAATATACAACAATATAGTATTTGCACAAAACTCTTATTGAGAAAATAAAAAAAAATATTCATTGAAAAAAAAAATTGAATGGGTAATCCAAATATTTGAAGTCACTGTCTAACCGTATGCAGTCAATTGATCGTATGCAGTCAATTGATTTTACCACCTATTTATTAATTTTAATAAATATTAATTTAATTTATATAAAATCTGCTTTACTAAATACTGAGATTGGTTAAAATCAAATAATAATGTAAACATATTAAAAAACTAAGTGTATAATTTTGTAGATAAATTAATTAAAATAAACACAATTTAAAAAAAAAAAAAAANAAAAATCGGCCCTTTTCCGAACCGGCCGCATGGAGAATACGGCACACCCTGCGGCTTAGGCACTGAAGATACGAGACAAGGCTTAAGGATTTTATTGTTTATTGGGCCTAATTAGTTGTTAGTTGAGCCTGTTAAATACTATGCTACTATTAGGTCCATTAGTAGTTCTTTTGGGCTGTTTTAATTCTGTCAAATGTAAATTGTCCTTTGGGTCCCACAAGTTAGTTCTGCACACCACCCCTCTATACGATGAACATTATGCTACTATCTCAATATATATATATATATACTTGCATTTTTTTTTTAATAATTGAATTACCTCAGAGTTCAGATGAACATCTAATGAAAGTCAATTTTTCAGACCACTTGGAGCACTATTATCCAATCACTCTGTCGAGATACAATAAATCTCTAAATCAATTATTAGATGAAATAAAGCTATCTTATCATGAATTTCAGAGGCCTTCCCCTTTTCCTTATGAATGATATAAAGATCTTCTTTTGCGATCACTTCACTTAGAAGATCTCATAATACTCTTGGATTTGCAAACCAGGAAAGGTATCAATAAAGGCGATTTTTATGATGCTATGATCTATCTGTTTTATCATGAGCATAATTAGTACATACACAATCCTTGTGGTGGAGCCATATACACAAATAAATTGACTGCCACTTCAAATTGTGACCATTGTCTTCTATAAAAGTTGCTTATTTATATATATCTCTTTTCCTGTTTTTCGGGCGATTTATAATTGTAAATAGCTAGGTAAATTGTAATTTGCAATTAGGCTTCAGTCCCGATTGCAAGTTGAAGATATGATTCTCATGCAATACGCACGGCTTTCTAACCAATAAAAATGGTGCAAACTAAAATATCAAACAATTCAAGTTTGATATATTTTTTCTTTTTTTCTTTGTTCATTATATAGCTCTTTTAATACATTAATTTGTCAAAAATGTTACACTAATAACGAGATGTGGGATATAAAATTCGGATTATTTTTGTTTATCGTGTATTGAATGCAGGCAGATTATCGATTAGACACAGGTCGAATACATGTAAAGTTTATTCTGGTGTTTTTAATATTATGTGAAATGCTTTGTAATTCTATGTACCTAACATTTATTGTTTGGCGTAGTTCATGTAATGGCCAACTAAGTACTAGAGTTAGTTTTAAGTCTGTATGCATTTGTAATCCATGTAATTATAAGATTTGAAAACATAGATACATGAACACTACTCCTAATGCTTTCTAAGATGGCCATAAATATCAAGAAAATATGCCATATCTGCTTTACAAGACATATATATTAGCCAAATGTGGATACTGAAAAAGTAGGGATGCATAATTAACTACATGCTAGTGTGGCCGGCGTACCCTTTAAATTGAACAAGGGATGCATTAAATATTATTTAGAAAATGCTTTAAATGGACTACTAAAAAATTGTTGGTTAAACCACAGGGATGTTGGAATTTCGACGTATGAACCTAGTGTACGCGCAGCGGAATTTTAAAATCTTTCATACCAACAACGAAGATTCGGCTATAGCTATTCGATATGATCCTAAATCGCGTGAATGATACACGAAAACTTACAGTTATTCGTCTTTTGTCCTCGACTATGGTGTCCACGCAATCCAGTTTTCCGATGCACGATCTAACGTCAATGAATCCCTTCCGGTGAAGAAGCTACGAATCCTCGATCCGGAAAGCTAGAGAATGTTTTGATCTTGATCTCTCAATCTCTAAGATTTTGATTCTCTCATTTATCGATCCATCGATTAATGATTATGAATGAGATAATGAGATATTTATAATTAGGTCAAACCTAATCATATGGGCCGTAGAAAACCCTATAGCCCAATAGGTAATTGGACCTAATTCAATTAATAATTTAATTAAGTATAAATCCAATTTAACTTAATTAATTATTTTCTATCAAATAGAAAATAATCTCATTACTCATAAATAAATATTCCAGTTCAATTGAATATTTAACACTCTCGATTCACTCTTAGTGAGAAAACTGATTGCATATTGTGTGACCCTATAGGCCTTCATATATTGACATAAATCTAATTTATGATCCTTACGAAACTCCTACACTGCATCGAAGGACAAACTCAAAATATGAAGTACGTTTACATGGACAAGTAAATAAACCTTTCGTGTAGAACTCAATAGTCATACGGTCCCTTCATTCACGAACCGCTCGATTAAGTGTTCGCAAAATATTTTCACTACCCGCAAGTGTACGGTATAGCTATAGTGAGTGGCGAGCAAGGTCGTATTCCACAGAGATTGTTGTCAAAATTAACTAAGTATCAAAATGTAAATGGTTAAATATTATTCAGTCTAATGCGAATTTATATGGTGATTTTATTCTAAACTAATGAATGATTGCAAAATAAATTCTAACACTAATGAAGGCTTGTTCTAAAATAAATCAAGAATGAGAAAATAGATTCTAGGCTATGCTTTCCTCGGGATTATTCTAACAAAGATTTCCTATTCATTCAAACCTTATTTAATTCTACCATTCGTAGGGATAATCACTAAAGTAATTTACACCTTTCTCTCGAACAAGTTAAATCGTAGATATTAATTGTTATCTATCTCCTCTCGGTCTCAAGATGAACAATCAACTCCCATAAGCTCCTAAGATTCTAATTCCCTCGCAAGATTCTATCAACCTCTCGGTCTGTTTAGTCTCTTACGTTATGAATTTCCCAATTTTAGCAATCAACTATCTCCTCTCGGTCTCAAGTCAATCACAAATATGCATAAATACGGGCCCTTATATTCACACAATTAATAAAAGCACAAGAAATTGATACACGAATGATAAACCGGAATGAATAAATAAAATCACTTCATAAAATAATCCGAGTACTCGCAAATCCTAGAATCCCTAAAAGGTTTAGCTACTAAACATATTCTCAAAACTCAAAATAAATATATTCATGAGTTTAATGAAGAAGAAAAAGAGAAAAGAAAGAAGAACTATTGTCGCCGTTAGTTCCCGAATCTTCAATCTTGACTTCCTCGAATCCCTCGTGTGTTTCGTGCTTTCTCTAGGCCTCCAATGGTGTCAAAAGTCCCAAAAACGAGTTCCTAAGGTCTGTTTTATACTGTAGGGCTATTCTGGGTCGAAAAAGGGAAGATATCGCACAAGAATCTTATTCCCCGCTGAACTAGTCTGCGCGTCACACGAGTCGTGTCACATGCCACACGAGTCGTGTGACTTTTCTCAACGTTTCGGCAAACTTCCAGACTCACACGACTGGTCACACGACCGGGTCACACGAGTCGTGTGAGGCCACACGACCCGTGTCTCAACCCACACGACCCGTGTGAAAAAGCCGTAGCTGCGTTTCTTATTTTCTCAACCCACACGACCCGTGTCACTACCCACACGAGTCGTGTGACCTCTTCTGCACCCGTTTTCGCTGTTTTTCGTCCCGATTCTATTTTCAACGCTTTTCCGGGCATATTTACTGCAAAACAACGACAAAAACACCTCTATCATAGTTTAATAAATAAAACGAAATGGTGCACAATCACACGATAACCAGGGCCAAATATCACAATATATCACTCATAATGCATGAAAATATAATAAATATCAACTCCCCCAAACTGAAACCCTTGTTCGTCCCCGAACAAGAATAATAAAATCAACACTCAAGCATAATGAGTGATATCAAACTAGAACAGCTTCAAGTCCTTCAATGCAACCGAGAAAAATTCAAAAGATCATAATTATAATGCTTTGACTATTAACTTGTATCCACCTTGAATCAACGAACTCTCAAATAGGAATATATAAGTGCCTCACTCACATGTCATCAATATATAAAAGAGAAGGACACGCTCAAGTCACATTGAACACCCAGTTAACTATATGTTTGCCAATCATCTAAAACTCTACTTCAAACACAACCATAATCATGAGCTTTAAATCAAAAGGTCTTTCCAGTTGGTCAAGGGTAAGATATATATGGGTTAAGTGGCTCAAATAAACAATCATACCATTCGAGTAAATAGACTACTCGACATATCCCACTCTTCCTCTCTAATCAACATGAAGTTTCTCAATCCCAAACCAAAACAATCCATACACAACTCATAAATGCTCAAATCAAATTACAAAGGAAGTACTTGACCATGTTTTTTTCTTTTTTTTTTTCTTTTCTTTTTTCCTTTTTTTTTAGAGAGTTCCATTTTTTCCAAACAAAATCAAACTGCATGGACAACATTCTCTAGGTATAAACATTGGAGGTCATCCAAGTGTCCTAGAGTGGTTTCCCATTACTCATTACACGTCAAAATAAATAAACTAGTAAGAGGAGTAGAATCCCAACAGTTCGACTTGCGAGCTCTCTTTATTATCATTATTTTTCTTTTCTTCTTCTTTTTTTTCTTTCCTCATTTTTTTTTCGGTCAAACACAGTAAATGCAACTCAATCATACCTCATTTCATACCCAATCATCCAATAAATAACTCCGTTATCCCCATGCATCCCAAACATCAGTCAACTCTCAAAATAAATAAGATAAACCGGTTGACAAGAAAAAGG
>BKCP01002224.1:3308444-3344663 GCA_008636005.1 Striga asiatica
ACTTTCTTTCTCTTTGGCCCTCGATCAATGACAAACGTATAACGCTCATCAAACGCCCGGAACGTGAGCTCTTCGCGCTCAATGTCTATCAATACTCGTCCGGTAGCAAGAAACGGTCGCCCCAAAATTAGCGGAACATCATCATCTTCAAGCATGTCGAGCACAATAAAATCCGCCGGATATATGAAATCACCGACTTTAACCATGATATCCTCTAAAATACCTCTCGGATGGGCTAATGATCTATCCGCCATTTGGAGTGCAATAGTCGTGGGCCTAAATTTCTCCATCCCCAACTTCAACTTCTCGAACATGGATAAGGGCATCACATTCACACTAGCTCCAAGTCGCACAACGCTTTCTCAACATGGAAATCTCCAATAGAGCACTCAATAGTAAAGCACCCAGGATCCTTGCATTTGAAGGGCAACTTCTTTTGAATTCTCGCGCTACTCTCCTCTGTCATAGCCACAACCTCGTACGCCTTGAAACGTCGTTCGACCTTTTCAATCATAGCGGGCTCGACTTCTTTCACTTTACCATTCGGCGGCTTCTTAACTTCATCCCTTTCCTCCTGAACATGGACGACATTGCATTGCTCCTTCGGACTGTGTTGCTCGGAAATTGTCCTTTCTGATGTTGACTCCCAACTGCCGCTGCCAATTGGCCAATCTGCTGCTCCACCGACTTCAGTTGATTCTCCATTGACGCCATCCGTGCGTCATTCGCGCTCAGTAATTGTTTTGTCTGATCTATAAATGATTGTGTGCTAGTCATGAATGAGGCTAGCACATCTTCGATTGGTGGCTTCTTTGGCTCGTTGATGACCCCATTGGTCACCGAAAATCCTGGGGGTGGCTGTAGAGCATTATTCGGATTCGCATATGAGAGATTGGGGTGATTCCGGTTGCCTTGGTAATAAGTGTTGCCCGCTTGAGGCCCTCGAAAATTCTCAAAATTCTGATTATTCACATAATTCACGTCCTCGACCGGTTCTCCAACTCCTACACTCTCAGTCTTTATTCCTTGCAAGTTATTCATCAACAATGCCACCACATTAGCCGCAATAGATGACGTTGAGTCCGTCTCATTAGTCGCCGCGACCCTCCTAAGCATAGTTCTCTCAATCGGCCATTGATAGCTATTCGAAGCCATCTCCTCAAGAATCCGCTTCGCGTCATTTGGTCGCCTTCCCAATAGAGCACCTCCAGCTGAGGCATCCACCATGGCCTTCATCGGGCCACTCAACCCATTGTAGAAGTAACAAATCTGGTGCTCCTCCGAAAAACCATGCTGTGGGCACGTCCGAAGGAGTTGCGTGTAGCGCTCCCAAGCCTCATATAAAGGCTCGTTATCTTGTTGCTTGAATTGAGTGATCTCCGTCTGAAGTCTCAACATCTTACTCGGTGGGAAGAACTTCAAGAGAAATTTCTGACGCATTTCCTCCCACGATGACACTGTCCCGGTTTCCAGAGAATTGTACCAAACCTTCGCCTTGTCTCTAAGAGAGAAAGAGAAAAGACGGAGGCGAATAGCATCCTCCGGGACTCTATTGTACTTCACAGTACTGCATATCTCCAGAAATTGCGCCAGATGCGCATTCGGGTCCTCGATAGCACCTCCCCCAAACTGCTCTTGAACCATACGAATCAAGGACGGGCTCAACTCAAAAGTGTTAGCAGCAATTCTCGGCCCGTGACCTCCTCCATATACTTGGTCAGCTTGAGGTTGGAAGATGCTCCGGACCGGTGATCCTGTCTCCTGTTGAGCCTGCTGCTCGGCTAGCTGGCGTTGTAGCTCTGCCAGTTGCTCTTGGAGCTGTCTGTACCTCTCTTCACTTTGTTCCTCCATTGCACCTCTTAATCGTTGTTGTAGTCTCCGGTTTGCGTTGTTCCTTCGGCAACTAGCTTCAATCTCGGGTTAAATTTTGCGGGCGAACTCCCATTAGACCTCGTGATCATGCAAGTACCTGTCAAAACACACAAACCAAAAAGGATGCAGTTAGGAACCAAAGTATAAAACAAAAATAAAAATGACTAAAGTAATATCTACCCGTCTTCTTCTAATATTAATTAATTTTAACAAAACAATCCCTGGCAACGGCGCCAAAAACTTGTTCGCAAAATATTTTCACTACCCGCAAGTGTACGGTATAGCTATAGTGAGTGGCGAGCAAGGTCGTATTCCACAGAGATTGTTGTCAAAATTAACTAAGTATCAAAATGTAAATGGTTAAATATTATTCAGTCTAATGTGAATTTATATGGTGATTTTATTCTAAACTAATGAATGATTGCAAAATAAATTCTAACACTAATGAAGGCTTGTTCTAAATAAATCAAGAATGAGAAAATAGATTCTAGGCTATGCTTTCCTCGGGATTATTCTAACAAAGATTTCCTATTCATTCAAACCTTATTTAATTCTACCATTCGTAGGGATAATCACTAAAGTAATTTACATCTTTCTCTCGAACAAGTTAAATCGTAGATATTAATTGTCATCTATCTCCTCTCGGTCTCAAGATGAACAATCAACTCCCATAAGCTCCTAAGATTCTAATTCCCTCGCAAGATTCTATCAACCTCTCGGTCTGTTTAGTCTCTTACGTTATGAATTTCCCAATTCTAGCAATCAACTATCTCCTCTTGGTCTCAAGTCAATCACAAATATGCATAAATACGGGCCCTTATATTCACACAATTAATAAAAGCACAAGAAATTGATAAACGAATGATAAACCGGAATGAATAAACAAAATCACTTCATAAAATAATCCGAGTACTCGCAAATCCTAAAATCCCTAAAAGGTTTAGCTACTAAACATATTCTCAAAACTCAAAATAAATATATTCATGAGTTCAATGAAGAAGAAAAAGAGAAAAGAAAGAAGAACTATTATCGCCGTTAGTTCCCGAATCTTCAATCTTGACTTTCTCGAATTCCTCGTGTGTTTCGTGCTTTCTCTAGGCCTCCAATGGTGACAAAAGTCCCAAAAACGAGTTCCTAAGGTCTGTTTTATACTGTAGGGCTATTCTGGGTCGAAAAAGGAAAGAAATCGCACAAGAATCCTATTCCCCGCTGAACTAGTCTGCGCGTCACACGAGTCGTGTCACATGCCACACGAGTCGTGTGACTTTTCTCAACGTTTCGGCAAACTTCCAGACTCACAGACTGGTCACACGACCGGGTCACACGAGTCGTGTGAGGCCACACAACCCGTGTCTCAACCCACACGACCCGTGTGAAAAAGCCGTAGCTGCGTTTCTTATTTTCTCAACCCACACGACCCGTGTCACTACCCACACGAGTCGTGTGACCTCTTCTGCACCCGTTTTCGCCGTTTTTCGTCCCGATTCTATTTTCAACGCTTTTCCGGGCATATTTCTTGCAAAACAACGACAAAAACACCTCTATCATAGTTTAATAAATAAACCAAAATGGTGCACAATCACACGATAACCAGGGCCAAATATCACAATATATCACTCATAATGCATGAAAATATAATGAATATCATTAAGTTTAGGATTTGAACGTGTGTCTATCCAAACAGCTTAATCATTTTATCTCATCTCACTGGTTGATTTTAATTAATTATATTTGAACACCATTTCAAATATAATCACGTGCATTGGTCAATGCCTTTATCAACCCAGTATAGAGAAAACGAGTGTTCTCTCGAAACCATATTCGAGGAATGAAACCTATCTTAGCTCAACTACCAATTCCATGTATATCATGATCAACCCAACACAAGCTCGTATCTACCCATAAGGGCGTAAGCGTTGGACTAGGTCTAAGTAAATCACTCTATACATGAATTGCGTATTGACCTCAAGTCAAAGGACTATTACACCATTCTACACACCGATATTCCCATAGACACATAAACAAATGGTTTATCGGTAGGGTATGCCAATACTCTCCAAAGTATCCATGTGTTCATCACGAATAACAATTATTCATAGCAGTGAGACTTACTATATTCTCCAAGAATGTGATGCAGACCACATGACAATCTATCGCGTATCATTAATATCTCTTTCTTAATGATCATCGATTTAGGCGATTTTAGAGTTATATTTTATCAATTAACATCTCACTCTGTTAATGACAGTGTCAACTCAAGGGAGCAATTAATTAATAAATTGCAAAAAATTAAACAATTATTTAATTAATTGCAATACCATAATTATAATATAATATAATTATTAATGTGATGATGTATATATGTCCTTAAAAAGATTGTCTCTAGGACACATACACCAACAAGGGAGTCTTAAGATGAGTTTTCACCCTAGGACAGAGCGCTGTGGAAGTCTATGAGTCTTCGGTGCATGGTCATGTGTAAGAATGATTGATTTATACTATTTAATTATATATATCGTATTTGAAAAATAATTAATTTTTTATTGAGTTTTTTTCTTATATCCAATCTCTAAGATACCCATTAAACTCTTTTGTCTTGTACTATATGTTTGCATTTCTTTCATTTTGGTAAAGTCTCATATCAACACATAAAGATGAAATGAATTATAATTGCAACAAACAAACCAACCCTACACAGTACAAATATACCTTTACCGAATCAGACTTTGAAGAGAACCGCATTGGTTTGTTGTACCCAATACTCATTGCATTCTTCCATATGGCTGTCCTTCTCATTCCCCATCATCTTTACAGTAAAAGCTAACAATCAAGAAAAAGGTGAAAAAATCATTAGCTGGTGATTCTTGTGGCCCATTTGTCACAGATTTTGTACTAGGCTCCAAATGAACCAATTGGACCACTTTAACTATTTGCCCTGTTTCAAGAACACAAGTTTATCTAGTTTTTAGGACAAGTGTCACTCACAGGTTGCATATCCTTGCCTCAGATGAAATCGGACGGCTCAGCATCAACCAGCACAACCATCTCACACCCTAAAGGTCAATTTTTTAAAACAGAGTTTCCTTGTATCAATGGTTTTCCTCACTGAATGTGTTTATTTGACATCAAAAGTGTAAGGGAAAAAAAGGAAAGTCCTTGCTGTATTTTTAATGTCCCAACTAGCCAACTTGTTATAATAATCTGTAAGACAAAAACTCTTTTGAGCTTTTACCCATTTAATTTTTTTCCTTATTTTTGATAGTACTTTTATAGCTTGTCCTCTTTATATTTGCAATAAGGACAAACCACGCATTAGGCATGCATAAGCAAAAGGAAATAGTAACGACGACCTCAATAATGAGTGCGAAGTGTCGGTTAATTGTTTTTTAGAAACTCAATTACCTGAAGAATAAAGTCCCAGGCAATGATCAAATATTGCTGGAATTAGTGGATTATAAGAAAATTGATTCTTGAGAACATTTGTGATCAACCACATCATGATCTAATAATGGATTTGTGTTTGTAAAATATCAAGAAAATAATATAAAAAATAGAACACGTGAACATAAATAAAGTCGAGACACGTAGTAGAAGTACGTATTATTTGTGTTTCTATCCATACTTTTTTACACAAAATGAGCGTATTTGTAAAAGAATTACTCAAACCAAATTAATTCATATTCAAAATATAACTCAATTTTAATTCAACTAGTGCGTAACCCGTGCGATGCACGGGATGATAATTATAATTCTATATTTTAAATCAATGAAGAAATATTGATTAGTATAAAAATAGTTTTTAATATTAATATTTATATTTTTTTATTTTATGATATATAATAACTTAATATATGATTTACATGTTTATTTCACTCGTTATAAAATAGTGTCATTTTAGATATTGTTCATAATTAAGTCCAATGAAAAATTAAAATATTCAAATATTATCAGTAAATAATATTCATGGAATATTTTTCTTATTTATTCCTTGTTACAATATCATATTTTGATCTCTAACTAAGTTAGGTAATGTTGAAAAATTGTAGCAAATATTATAACCAACACTTTATTGAAAAACAAATTGTAATTTATATTATATTGAAGTTACAAAAACTAATTTTGAATTACATCCATGTTATTTTATTTTTTTCTTATAATTTATAATATTATAGATATTTTAATTTTTCTTTCTTATATATTAATTTATATGAGATTTTTTATGATATTGTGAATCACAATATGAATTTTTCAAAAATTAGTTTGGTGCAGTTATTGATAAAATCAAATAATGTTTTTAAACTCCTTAAATAGATGATTACTTGTATATGCACGACTTGTTACGAAATGAATACAAAATCGCAGATATTTATTATTAATATTGAGATACCAATTTTATTATAGTATTTTGGTAGTTATATGAATAAGATTTTTATAATTAAATTCTAAATTTATTTTGTACTTATATTTTGTCCTTATAGTACCAATTTTGGTCTACATATGGCTGGATACCAACAAAATAAAAGAACACACGATTTGTTTTTTAGGATAAGATTTATTTGTTATTAAAGATAAATTGTTAATTTNATCAGGCTAGGAAAAAGACAAATCTCTTGATTCTCGACAACACCCAATTTGAATTTATAACATACAATTATGATATATATATTATATAGGATTTGGTTCAAATGAGAACTAAGTCCTAGCGTGAGAACCGTGAGAACCGCTATTTTTAATTGTATGTAGTGCTATGATTGATTGTATTTTAGTGCTATTTTTAATCAGGATGTATTTTATTAAAAATAGCAACACAATTTATGTTAACATTTGTAAAAATGATAGCACCATGTGAGATTAAAAATAGCAACATACACAATTAAAAATAACATCAAATATGGTTCTCACGGTTCTCACACCAGGACTAGTTTTTATTTGAACCAACCCCTATATATATATATATATATATATATATATATATATATATATATATAATTTGAATGTGTCTTTATTTAGATTTGGGCACCTGTATCATAAATTTAGAAATATATTATTCAACAAAATTATTTACTTGTTAATCATTCCTAATTTTTTACGTTAATTTCGAAACATTTTGACATTTTGATCTTTATTGAAAATAACAATTATTAAATCTTATTTTATTAGATAACATAATTTTACTTTAATCATTGCTATATGTCAAATTATATTGTTTGTAAATAACTATGAAATTCTATTTTTATTTATTAATAACAACTGTTTGGATTCAATAAATTTTGTATTTTATTTTATTTATTAAACAACATTTTGAATTTTCCATGCTATATTTTAAATTTCATTTTATTACATAATAATTTCATATTATAAAATGAAATATTTTAATTAAATTATTGTTACATATGATTTTAGAGAATGTACAAAAAATATTTGTCGATAAAATTGTAAATGTTTAAATTTTTGAAGGTAACGACCTGGAAGCATATCTAATTAAATAAAGAAGATTTCTTTGTTCTTAAAAAATTGAACTCATAGCAAGTGACCAAATATTGACTTTTATAAAAATGATTATAAAATTAAAAGATCTTCTCAACATAATTTTAGGATCAACATAGATAGTCATATTTATCTATCCAGACAATTTAGAAAATTTTGGCAACGCGTGACCTTAGGCAACTTAGGAAAAAAAAAATTATACACAATTTTGACGATATATTAAGCAAACAATTTCACAACGCGTGGAGAAAAAATGCCGGATTTTCCGGATTTTATTCCCGTAAAAGAATTTCAAATAAACAGATTTTTGCTCCGTGAAAACCAAAAGAAAAATCCGGATTTTCAAAGATTTTCCAAAAATAGTAAGTCAAAGTTTTGACTGGTTTTTTTTAACTTTTCACAATTGATTTTAACATCAACCTTTTTCAATATATATAGATCTCAATATTATCAATATAATTAAATAATAACAACCAATCATTTTTACACATCCTATCAACTTTAATTCACTATTCATCTACTTACATAATTTTAGCTAACCATCATATCATATCATCTATCTTCTATTTTTACATTAAATCAACTTTAATTATTTTATTTTAAATATTATTTTAATATACTCTCAAAATCCCAGTAACAACTGACTATACTATTTTTTTTAAATTAATCATAATTAACTAAAAAAACTCACTTTAAACTAATTTGATTGAATTTATCTTTTTAGAAACAGGGCCTAAATCCTATATATAACAAGCAACCACACCAAAATTGCCCACTCTCTTTGCATTGACTGAAGTCCCCCTCAAAACCCATGTGAAAAAATTAACCTCTTGTTTAGTTTTTTTCCCAAAAAATAAAATAAAAATAAAAAATAAAATAAAGCACCAAACTCAAAAAACATATCACAAACAAAAATGGCGGTCTCCTTCTCCTCCGTCCCCCACCCATCCTCCGTCTTCGCCGCGTACGCCTCCATCTCCGCCTTCATCGTCCTCGTCCAGACAATGCTCAACCAGCTCCTCCCCCGCCAGCTCCGCTCCTACCTCTCCGACACCCTCCGCCGCTACCTCCTCCGCCCCCGCCACAGCCGCGCCACCCTCGTCGTCGAGGAGCGCGACGGCATCTCCTTCAACGAGCTCTTCTCCTCCGCCGAGACCTACCTCTGCACCAAAAAGCTCCGCCCCAACGTCGACCGCCTCAAAATCACCAAACGCCCAAATCACCCAACCCTCACCCTCCGATTCGCCCAATCCGAACTCATCCCCGACCAATTCCACGACATCGACCTCCACTGGCGCTTCGTCAACGCCGACCACCGCAACCACCACCACCCCTCCAAGTCCGCCGTCGACCACCACCACGAAGATTCGTCGGAGAAGAGGTTTTTCGAGCTCTGTTTCGACAAAAGGCACAAGGAAAGAGTCCTCGATTCATACATCCCGTTCGTGATGGCCGCTGCAAAATCAATCGCCGAACAGAACAAGGTGGTGAAGCTCCACACGCTGGCCTGCGCGTCAACCTACGCGTCCTGGGTCTCGGTCAACCTCGAGCACCCGTCGACCTTCAACACGCTGGCAATCGAGCCCCGATTGAAAAAATCCATCATCGAGGACCTCGACAGGTTCGTGAGGAGGAAGGATTTCTACAGGAAAGTGGGCCGGGTCTGGAAGAGGGGTTACCTGCTTTACGGGCCGCCGGGGACTGGGAAATCGAGCCTGATAGCTGCGATGGCGAACTATCTCAGGTTTGATATTTATGATTTGGAGTTGACGAATGTTAAGCGGGATTCGGATTTGAGGAGATTGTTGCTGAGGACTGGGAATCGGTCGATACTTGTAATTGAGGATATTGACTGTACGGTTGAGTTGCCGGAGAGGAAGGGTACTAAAGGGCCCGTCTCTGGTGACGGTCAGTGCTGCCCCTATCCTCCTCGGGATCAGCAGGTCAGTAATTTTGTTGTCTTTTCATTCCTTACTTAATTAATTATTATGCTGTTGACTCTGGCTAAATTGAAAATTTATTGTACCTAACTAAGTGACTATCAAGTGTTATGGTGGGGGTTCATTTTACAGGAAAATGGAATGGTAGGTCATTATTTGTGATAATTAATAACTGTATTTTGGGATTTTGATGCTACTTGTGTGTTCAATTTAACACATCACGAGTTTTAATGACTACCGCTACATGACTCTACTAAAAGAAATAGTAACTCATCGAGATTATTGTTATGCAGATCTAATGGTTAAATAATTATATTTTTACTTACTTTAAAATTGAAATGTCGTCTTTTGAAAAACAATATAAACAAAGCCGTGACATTTCATAGCACGAATTATTCATTTTTTTCTTTAAAATGTACATCAAATAGATTTATTTGACATTAGACAGTCTCACACAAAATTTTTACGTAATAGAAATGATTTTTCCTTAGAGATTAAGAAACGTTCATAAGTACACGATAAGATAAGATTCAATGAATCGAAAGTTTCACTAGATTAACACCCCTTACACAGAAGCATTAATTATTTATATAATACATATATATTTTTATTTCTTCTGATTCTCTGAAATAATTTCTCTGCAGTTGACGCTTTCGGGCCTACTCAACTTCATAGATGGTCTCTGGTCAAGCTGTGGCGATGAACGCATCATCATATTCACCACAAACAACAAGGACAAGCTGGACCCGGCCCTACTTCGTCCGGGCCGCATGGACATGCACATCCACATGTCCTATCTCAAGCCCGAAGGCTTCAAGCTCCTGGCCCAGACTTACCTTGACGTCCCCAAACATCACCCGAGCCTCACGGAAATCGAGGCCGTGATCAAGGACATGAATGTTACCCCAGCTGAGGTTGCTGAGGAACTCATGAAGACTGACGATGTTGATGTCTGCCTTCGTGGGGTGCTCGATTTCTTGCTTGACAAGAAAAGTAGTAAAATCGAGAATGGTGAACTCGGGCAAGACAATTGACAAGTCCAAAATTCTATAGTTTGATCTTGGGATTTTGGAGATTTTAGCTAGTAATTTAGGGTTGGTTTCAAATTTTCGGACTGTTTTTTTGCAATATGTTGTTGTTGACTGATGGGTCCAGTTCAGAAGTGTAATTTGACTGTGTTGATTTAATTAATGTTTTATTTTATCATATAATGTATGATATGAGGTGTGCAACAAAACTAGGAAAACTTTTTACAAAAAAACATATCTTTTTTCCTGTTTTTATTTTTCGGTCTACAGCGCAACTCTCTCTTTGCTGCTTAATTTATATAGATAGATAGATATGCTTTTGATATGTTTTTCGGGCTTTTTGAAATATACATTTTTGTCATCAAACACATTGCATCTCACTTTACTAAAGGTGCATGAATGGTTTAATTAAGATTGTTGAATATCTAATTAAACAACAAGTTAACAAAAGCACCAATCATCAATGCTATATTGTCACCAATTATGAAAGTGTATGGCCATAATTGAGTATTATTTTTTCATAACAAGTCACGGTAAAGTCGATCCTTCCGGTGAAAAAGGACTGTCCTCACCGTGAGTTTTTGCAATTGGATCACACACATTTATCGTGTTATTGATTTGCAAAAAAATAAAAAATAAAAAATAAAAAATAAAAAAATAATCCCTACTCACGAAATTTTGAATTCATATCTTGGAATGTTGAATGGGGCAATACTATGTACTATTCCTAAAATATATCTGCCATGTGTTGGCAGTATCATGTACTGTTCATAAAATAAAGTACCAAGGATAGTACAATAAGACAAGAGGTTAATTAAGGATCCCGACCCCATGCATCATGCGTACAAAAGCGTTGTATCAAGACATATTTTGTTGGGACCGTGAATTATGTACAATTGGCAGACTTTACCACATAAAAGCAAATTTTTTAAATTTGGGCACGCGGGTTATTGACTCGAGCACAACTCTGGGTCATGGGGTCCATTATTGAATTGAATAGTTGATTTTAAAACTTTTTTAATTATATATATATATATATTGTATAAATATATATAAAATAAAGTTATATAACTTGTATATAATTTTATAATAAAAAGTTTAATAATATTGTATTTGATAAAAAAAATATTTAAATATATATATAGAGCTTTTGTTTTTAAAATAAAAAAATATATTCTAAAAAAAACCATAATGATGATTGAATTAAATTGGATTGACCTAGCTAGGTCGATTGGGGTCAAAGCCGGGTTGATCAGGTTTGTACCCGGTTCGGAACATCCACCCAGATCGGTTACGACTCCGCGTCGATCGAGTTCCAAATCGACCTTCTAGGCCAGTCAAGTCTGCAAAACAATGCATAAAAGAAACATTGGAAAAGGAGAGGCGAGACAAATATCTGGTGATGAAAATTATCATTATTTTTTTATTTACTGTTACAAAGATACTCAATGGAGACAAAAAATTAGAATTAGAATATCAAATAATATGAGAACAGTAGCACTTGACATCGAAAAATTTAAAAACTAGTCCAATAGGTATAGGAAGATGACATTTTCAGTACCGACAGAATAGTGAAAATCAAAATAGTCTCAAAACTTTCGAAAATTAATCAAAAATAGGATTTTTAATGCGTTTTCGATCGAAAAGCCACGTCGCGATGATGTGACAATTTTTCTTGACATGTTGATAATAATCATCACACTTGGCATGACACTGTACCTATGGGACTAGTTTTCATTTTTTTTTTTTTTTGTGATTAGTGAATATGGGCCGCTTTTATTTACAATTTTACATTTAGTTGGGCCCAAACATTATGAATATATACATATATATATATATATATAATTATTTATTATAACAATTTATAAAAAAAAATCAATCATGGATAAGGATGGAATATACATTAAAATGAAATTAGAAAATAGTTTTAATTATTTATATTTTGTGATAGTGTTATTTTTAATAGTTATTTCATTTAGTGGCATATTTTGCAAATTTTCTTAAACTAAAAAGGATTATAACAAGCAAGACTAATACAGAGAATGAAGATTTAGTAACCAAATATCTCTGCACTCTTTTTTATTAACATTTCTTTATGTTATTTGTACCAGTAACCGGTTCACACTTCATGATGTTTTGACATAGCCAAAATATTAGCATCATTAAAGATGATGTTTCCAATTTTAATACATTTGGCATAATTCATAATGTAATTGTACTTCATCTATCTAGCTAACTATTTAAGTTCTTTTGTTTAAATCACAAAAAAAATATGAATCATATAATACGTGCACACGTGCATTTTACTAGTCCTTTAGAAAGATTTAACACTTCATAATCTATTTATAATAATTACAAACAACATATACTAAATAACTAATATGTAGGAACTTATCAATTAACAATTAAAAGTCTCAAATATTTTTTCATAAATTTGTTTTGATTGTCAACCAAAAAATCATGAAGGAAATATTAAGGTTTGTCCAACAACGTGAAACAAATATTTTAACAAGTTAAATGACCAATTATCTAATTTTCCGCAGAATTATTATTTTGTTTTGAATTTTTATTAAACCATTGAGCTATTCCTTTTTTTTTATCTATATATATATATATATATATGATAAGAATAACTATTTACTAAAAATAGTAGTAAAAAATTTTTATAGTATTTAATGCATACCCTTTTTAAAATTTTTTTTAAATATATGCATTAATTAAGTGCTTTTGTATACGTTTTTTCAAATAAAAACAAATCAGATATGATCAAAAATATTATTTTTTTAAATAATTTTATTAATATTTGCAATAATTTTATTGATATTCATTATAATAAATTACAATATTGATTTTCCGTGATTCATGTTGATAATATGACGGTCAAAATAAATATTACAACATATTTTAAGTTCTAACCATAATATTAACTTTTTTCACAAATATTCACTTTTTATTCAAAATATAATTATAAAAAATCGTAAAGGTTAGGTAGAATTTTTTCTTCCAATGAATCAGGGAAAACCAAATTGGTGAATTAATCTTTATCAATATAATTTTCTCTTAAGCTTTATTTCGTTTATATATAAAAAATAAATTATTCTTCAAACTAATATAATTTAACATTTAAGAGATAGTGACTAAATGCCTTAAATAGTTTTATTAATGATAAAAAATTAAAATTGAAATATATTAATTGTTTTTTAATATTTATTTGTATATTATTAATAACCATTATTATATATTTTTTATTTATTTTATTTTAATTTCTTTCTGTAATGAAATTATTGCAAAATATATTTTCATTGATGAGTATGCTAAATAAATTATCAATCCTTATAACGCAAATTAGAAAAATCTTGACTATAGAAGGAATTGAGTTTTTGACATTTCCTAAATCAAAGTTGTTTAAATAGTATACAAAATTAAATTCGAAAAAAACATGTGTGTATATTTTATAAAATATTTATACACTATTTATTTGTAAATCCATTTACATATTTTAAATTGATTACATAAATAAATATTACTAACGTGTATTAAATAATAAATATTTTTCATTACATAAAATAAAAAAAAAAAGACGTACAATTTTTATAACTTTTATAATGACATTATATGACCACAAAGTTTAAAATAAAATAATAATTAACTATTATATAGTGATTAAGAATTAATAAAACTGTTATTTTCTCTTATATCAAAGAAATAAATATATATACTAAACTTAAATTTATATTAGTATAAATATGTTAGTGAGATAATGTATTATTTATTTTACAAGTTAACCCTAACATGCTCATGTTTAATGTTCTGACTAAAAAAACAATGTTGATTAAAATAAGTAAAAAATGAATTATAATCACGATTAAAAGGTGCGTAAAATATATAATAACTCAATTACTTTTTAAATTTAAGCAGAATTTGTGAAAGTAATTAATTTAATATTTTTGTCTAATAGCTGGAACGAAAAGAGTAATTTAAAACAATATTATGGTATACTCTGAATTTTGAAATATGCGTGCCCCCCAAGCCGGAATATCGTTCCTACGCACAATCCCCTAAACCCTACCTCACTACCGCCTCTCCCTAACCAATCTCATATCCCCACGTCACCGCATCCCTAAACAATTCTGGACTCCTCCTCTTCCCTATATAAGGGACACAAACTCAGCAGCAGTAACGGAAGAAAAAAAAATCCCCAAATCATCAAACGGAAAATCAAAAGACGCAAAGATGCAATCATTTGCGGAGGTTCAATCAATGGCGACCAGATACTTCTCCGCCTACGCCTCAATGGCGGCCACCGTCATGCTATTCCGATCGATCGCCAACGACGCCATCCCGCAGCCGATCCGATCCTTCTTCCTCTACACTGTCGGCCCTTACCTTCTCCGCCTCCTCCGCCGGTTCTTCCCTTCCTCCCACAAACTCGAACGCACGACCCTCGTCGTCGACGAAAAGGCCGGCCTCCTCCCAAACCAGATCTACGAATCCGCCGAGATCTACCTCCAAACCAAACTCCGCCCGGACTCAGACCGCCTTCGGGTCCACAAGACCGCCAAACAGAAGACCATCACCCTCGGTCTTGTCCAGAACCTGCCGGTCGAGGACCGGTTCGCCGGCTTCGACCTGACGTGGCAGTTTGTCCACGTGGAGCCGGTCCAGTCATCCGGAAACTACCGTCAGGAGAAGCGCTACTTTGAGCTGTCGTTCGACAAGTCAAACAGGGAGACCGTGGTCAACGACTACCTCCCTTTAGTCCTCCTGAGGGCCAAGGAGATAAAGGAGAAGGATCGCACTGTGAGGCTGTACTCCACTCGCCAGTACATGGCCGGCGGCTGCGAAGATGAGCCCGGCGCGGGCCGGGCCGGGCTGTGGGGTTACGTGAACCTTGACCACCCGGCCACTTTCGAGACCCTCGCCATGGACCACGACTTGAAACGGGCCCTGATCGAGGACCTCGACCGATTCGTGAGGAGGAGGGATTACTACAGAAGAGTAGGCAAGGCTTGGAAGAGGGGATATCTCCTGTATGGCCCCCCAGGCACTGGAAAATCCAGCCTCGTGGCAGCCATGGCCAACTACCTCAAGTTCGACGTGTACGACCTCGAGCTCACGGGCATCTACTCCAACATGGGTTTGCAGACGATGCTTCTTAACACAAATAATCGATCCATTGTGGTGATTGAGGACATTGACTGCAGTCGACAAATGCAGAGTAGAAATGGGCCGGGCCATGCTGCCCTTCTGGCCCGCCAAGGACCACAAGACCAGTTGACTTTGTCGGGCCTGCTGAACTTCATAGACGGGCTTTGGTCCACGTGTGGGGACGAGAGGATAATTGTTTTCACCACAAACCATAAGGAAAAGATTGACCCGGCACTTTTACGGCCCGGGCGAATGGACATGCACATTAGCATGGGTTACTGCACGGCACAAGGTTTCGATACGTTGGCCAAGAACTACTTGGGAGTAGTCGAGGATCATCACCCGATGATTGGTGAGATTAAGGATTTGATTGGAGAGATTGAGATAACTCCGGCTGAGGTGGCGGAGCACTTGATGAGGAACGAGGATGCTGACATGGCACTTGAAGGTGTGGTGGACTTGTTGAAGAAGAAGAAGGACGAGAAGATTAATGCGAGAACCGAGGACAATAAAACCAATGATGATGTGGCTGATGATGAGGGAAATAGAATCGATCCTTGTGGATATGGACATGACTTTGCAAATGGACATGGACCTTTAACAGATCCTTTTGGATATGGACATGGCTTTGCAAATGGATATAGACCTCTAAGAGCACCATCGGGCTTCGGTGCTGGGTCGGGCTATTATGGTGTGCCATAATAGCGTCTCGTTTTATTATTAACGTCGTGATTATATAATACCTCTATCATTTATATATAATATCTCTATTGTTTCGAAAAAGAAAAAAAAAAGAAAGTCGCAATTGTAATATCTCGTTTGAACTATTTATCATAAATGAAACATTTAATAAAACCTCTCTTCTTTTTCCCACCCAAAAACCTCTTTTTTTTTTTAATTAATGTGGAACTATTACATTATACATTAATGAAGTGTAATAATAATTTAAATTTATTTTATTATGTAATAATTACTACTAATACTAGTTAATTATAAATTTACATTAAATAGAATGTGAAAGTTACATACTTATAAAAAATCGCGTTGCAATTTTTTGTATTAAGATACTTATTCTATAATAAATATTATTTTTCGTCTTATTAAGCGGTTTTTCTCTAGTATTAGTTAATTGACATGAGTGTTATAATTAAACTCCTTAAAATTACATAAGTAATTATTATAACAACACTAAAAATAGTTGTAATACTTTTCTAACTAATTAATCGTATGATCCCTCTAAAGAATTACAAAATTACATTGTTCATTAAAATTTATGTCATCAATATAAAGATTAACATGCAAGTTAAATAATTTTATTTATATTGTACATAAGATGTACAAATTAATTAGCCATTGAGTATAAAAATTAATGAGTAATAGCCATTGAGTGTAAAAATTAATTACATTTTTCATGCATAAGATGTGCTCATAAATAAATATTAATTAAATGTCAAATACAGACGAAAAAATTTTCCGCCCAAAATCATGTCAGTTACTGCCATATGAATTGGTCCATTATACATACTAGTGTTGAAACCCGTGCAATGCACGAGAAATACTACAAAAAATATTTTATTATTTTAAATATTATTAATTTTTTAAGACTATGAGATTATATTCCCCACAATATTCAATTCAGTAATCATATGAAATTTGTTTATTTAGTATTATTATTATTATTATTTTCTATTTTTTATTTTTTTTATAGATTTTGACTATTTAATATATAAATTTATTACTTATAGGTTTATAAAATATTATAAACGTATAAGATCATATGTTATTTGCATACAAAGTACTTACTTGTACTTATATAATCGTCGATTATCATAGTCTTCTAACTTTTTCAACAATCCATAATTTGCACATTGCTCAAAAATTGACCAATGTTTATCCCATAATATTTATCATACTTTATAATAATATTATGTGCATGAAATGTTAAAAAGTTTGATAAATAAATTTAATTTTTTGTAACTTTAATCCTTGCACATTTTTTTTATGGTTAAATATTTTATTTTAATTTTTTTGTTTATATTTGTTTCTTTAATTCACTTTTCAACGTACCTAATGAGTTAATTAGTATCTATTCTAATACTTAGATGTATTTATATTTCCATAATTACTATGTACTATAATTTAAATATTATACATGACTATTTTATTGACTTATTTTCATTTATAAAATAATATATAATAAAAATTATATATTTTTAGAACTTGAATATTTATTTAATGTACATAATTTCTAAGGTGAATTTTATAATTCTGAATTGTACTCGACCATCAAATTTTAATTTTACTAATATTAATATATTATTTTTTATTTTCAATAGTATTATCATTAAAAATGATATTCAATGGAGATGTACCTTTTTATGGTTAAGTTGACTACATTTTTGAAACACTTATTAACATTTTAGATTATTCATTAAGTTATTATGATTGAAACACAATATTCTGATTATTTTATTAATTATTTTAAGTTATTTTGATTATTTTATCAAATATTTTATGTTATTTAGATTATTTTATTAAATATTTTAAGTACTTCTGAATGGTGAATATAATTAACTAAATTAAAACCTATAACCATAGATGATAATATATTTGATTAAATCAAGTTTTATAATATTTTTTTGAATTGTGTCAATAAATTACCGAGAAATTAATATAAGATCATATTGAAAATATATATAATCAGTCTCCAGTGAAATAATTTTATTTTAGTTAATTTATAGTGAATGAATATTAGCCATTGAGTATACTAAAATTAATTATATTTTCATACATAAGATTTGCTAATAAATAAAGATTAAGAAAATGTCAAATGTAGACGAAAAATATTTCCCTCCTAAAATCATGCCATTTATGGCAATATGGATTGATCCATTGTATAAATACAAATATAGATGAAATGTTTTAGGGTGTGACTATTTTGGCTTTTCTTTTCATGCTTTTTCATTTTTGGGGAGAATAGTGCCTAATAATATAAGGAAGAATGAATTTTTAGGGTGTATTCATGTAAAGATTCTTAAAGATTTTATGGGACTTTATGAATTCTATTTATTTAATTTAAGCTTTTAAAAAGTTTTTCAAACTCTTAATAAGTCATGAGTTCTTGATTTAAGATTTAAAAAAAAAAAATCTTAACAAATCACAAGATATTTACTTTATTTGACACTGAAATTTACTATAATTTTTTAATATTTATTAGGGTTTCATAAACAAAAATCTTATATGAAATTTCATCCTAAATTTCATAGCAGATTCCGAAAGATTCCTCTCATATTTTAAATTCTAAAAAGCCTCAAATGTCGAGTCTAGAAATGTCTCTTACAATTCCAAATGAATTCCTCCTCTTTTGATATTATGATTGATCATAACATAAAAATGTTAAAAGAACGGAATAGGTTTTTAATGAAATACTAGTACAGAGCCCGTGCGATGCACGGGGTGCACAAATTTAAGGCTATTTATTCAAATTTATAATTATATACATGAATACAGAAAAATGTACGGGATATATATAGTACGTAACCCGTGCGAGGCACGTGATACATTTATTTGAGGAATACTATATTATAAGATGCAATATTCAATACAAGTTTTATAATACGCAGGAAAATTATACAATAAGATAGTATTCGACAAACAAACAATCATATATTATTAAAGACCACCTTGTACACAACATTATGAGTTTGATTTTGCATACAATAATAATAAGATTTTTTGTAAAAAGATAAGAAGGAATTTTCAATCTACACAAACTTTAAACATTAGATGTATTTACGTAAATAAATGACTATATAGACAATTAAACCCTTCAATTTAGGCTTGACATCTACTTTATTTATGGATGACGTAAAATAAGGATTTAATTTTGACCGATTAAATCTTTATTCATAGGCTTGACATATAAAACTGATTTGATGGGATTTTTTTAACTAAATCGATGCTATGGGATAAAACAAATTTATACTTACCTTTGACTTTTCTAGCAAAGGTAAAAAAAATCGGTTCTGATTTTTATCCAATAACAAATCTTTAATGTCAAGCCTATAAATACCAAAACAAATCTGTAATTAATATCATTCTATTTCCAGCAAACATTAATTACCTTTGACTTTTCTGCCTACTATTTCTAGTAAATAGGATGACTTTTTATATAAGTATAAATTTCATATAATACAAAGACTGAGATCATAAAAAAGAATCCTAAAAACTGAAACAATATATTTGCATAATTTAAGGCCATTAAGAAATCGATCTCTAAACCATATTTGATTTTCAGAATATGTTTTTTCATTTCGAATTCCATACAAAATGGAATTCTTTCCAACCAATAGATGTCATAGCAAATATTAACTCTTAACTATTAGACTATTAGTACATACCGAGCAAATTGTGTACTGATTTTAGAAAGTTAAAATGATTCATGTTAGGTAATTTTACATTTTATGCATGTTGAACGGTGGGTTTTAAATATTGTTTCACATAATGTAAATGTGTATTATATTATTTTTATGAGATGTTGAATTTGAAAATTAATAGAATTCTTCTTCATAGTTATTTTAAATGTAACAATATTCTTTGGTATACACTACTAATAAAATCTATATTTAAAGTTTATATTTTTTTTTTTACCGAAAAAAATTCCTTAATTTAAGGAATCATATATCTTCAATCAGTTCACATATATATACATTCTTCACAATTATCTTGAATTTGATGAGAATTCATATCTATGAGTGCAAAATATGGTTAAACAAATTAATTTTTTATTATTATTCCAGCCATACTTCTTTATACGATTTTTTGTGAAAATACAAATGTAAATTCTTAATTTTAAATCAGCCGTACATTAAAGAGTACAAATTTGTTGAAATTACAAAAATAATTTTTTACTTTTAAACAGACGTAAATTTAAATAATTTATAAAAAAGTAATATTTGTTTACCATTTAAATATTAAATCAACTGTAATTAATGTTGTTTGTTTTAGTTACCACGATTTTCTCCAAACTAAATTAACAACTGCCATGATTTAAGGGCAACATTTAATGCTGCTCTATTTTTAGGAGACATTAAATGTATTTGGCGGGAAAAACTTGCTAAAAGTGTTAAATGGTTAATCTTTTAATATAATGATAGATTGGTTGCATTTGATTGACGATTGGATATCGGTACTGTGAATAGTTTGTGATTTTTCTTTGCCTTGTTTGAATAGCTTGTGAATAGTTTGTGATTTTTACTTAGAGTGACGCGATGACATGTAGAGATTAAAATGAATTTGTCTATCTTAGTATTTGTTAAAATTTAGTTTCTACTTTTGCTTGTCATGACATACTTGAGATAGAGTAAAAATTAATCAATTTATCCCTTACACTTTGTCCAATTTATTTGTGGCCGGAATACAACCCAAAAAATAGAATGTTTTTGGGTCATTTCTATTTCCTCACATTTGCACTGTAGGATGAATAAAATCACACCTTATCCCCTAATATTCAATAGTTTTGGAATGTTTTTTCATTTGGGCCCAAACCAATCTTAAGTGCCGCAATTTTGGTTAAAAAATGCAAAGTGAACCAAGATTAAAGGTCTAGTCTGATCTGAACTAGGCAAAACGAACCTCTCTTTGTTATGACCAATTATCTAATTTTCCGCACAATTATTATATTATGTTTTGAATTTTTATTAAAATTTTGAATTATTCCTTTTTTTTTTTTTTTTCCTTTCCTAAAACGATAGATTGAAATTCAATAAAATAAGAGATTTTACATCCGTAGGACTGAATAGTCCCATAATCATACAAGGAGAACCATCATCATAGACGGCCTAAATAAGCAAATATACAAATTAGCACATCTAAGAGCAATTACTTCATTGAACCTCTCAGACATGATTAATGCAGTTCCATACACTATCATCATTCATTATCACCATCACCTAAACACAAAGCCACTAAGCTGCACCATTGAACTCATAAGAGACCTAGCACCGGTACTTAGCAGATTACTTGTGTCTTAGTGCTACCACCAACCCATATTCCATCCATTCTTGACAAGCCACCCTGATAACTTCTTGTTCTGGCATTTGGATTTGCTGAAATTTCCAAAGGTTCCGTGACTTCCATAGCCACCATAAAATGTATGTGCTCAGCTGAATTCTACCCTCAGTAGTCACCTTCTTGTCCATTCCACAGATTTCCCACCACCATCTTCTAAAGTTGGGAGTTTCAGCCTTTAACCCTTCCCAATTGACTGGTGCCAATTCCCAAACTTTAACTGCTCTGTTGCATTCTAAGAGGGCATGTTCAATGGTTTCCACCTCGTCGCCACAAACTTGGCAGATAGGATCAATGCTCAAACCCCTTTCCATTAGCTTCCCACTGACTGGCAGAATCCCTGTGAAACATTTCCATAGGAAATGCTTCATTTTGCCTTTGATGTGCAGTCCCCAACTTCTTTTTCTGGCTTTTTTCTCTTGGTTTCCTGCTCTGCTACTTTCAGGCACATCCATTTCCCTCAACTTCATCATCACTAGATAGGAATATGTAGAAGCTACTGAGAATGTACCTTTTGGATCAAAGTTCCAGCATCATTTATCTTCAAGTTCAGGATTAAGAGTTCTGATGTTTTAGATGTTCTCAATATCATCATTTGTACCATTCTTGGAGTAGCTCATCATTCCAGCTCTTGCCTCCCTCATTTATGATATCTTCCACCTTTGTCAGAGTGCACTCAGCATCACTTCTCTTTAGAGGGATCCCTGTTGTAGTTCCTGGAATCCATGGTGTTTCCCAAATGTCAGCCATTTTGCCATTCCTGATTTGCATTCTGAATCCCATCCTATGTTTGTCCCTGACTTTCAACCAATTCCTCCACATCCAGGATGCATTGTAAGAAGTTTTAGCTTGCAGGAGAGAGCTTTTTGGAAAGTATCTTCCTTTAAGGATCTTGCTTACCAACAGGTTAGGGTGAGTGGTTATTCTCCACAATTGCTTCAGAATCAGTGCCTCATTGAATAACAGGATATCATGAAATCCCAGTCCCCCATGCTCCTTTGGAATGGTAACAGTTTTCCAGCTCTTTCAATGCATTCCTGCTTCCTGTTTGTCCCCTTTAGACCACCAAAAGCCTGCACTTAGTTTGGTAATCTCCTGGCAGATTCCTTTTGGTAAGCAGAAACATGACATACAAAATATAGGCATAGCATTGATCACAGACTTTAGAAGCACTTCCTTGCCAGCATTAGATAAAAATCTATTCTTCCAAGTGACCAATTTTCTTCTCACAGAATCCACAACAAAATTAAAGCACTCCTTTTTAGATTTTCCTATCCCTAATGACAGCCCCAGATACCTAGCAGATTTATGAATAGAAATCCCAGCAAGAACCTAACTAATACTCAGCTGAGTCCCCACAGAAGTGTTCTTACTAAAGAAAACAGAAGATTTAGCAAGATTTACATTTTGCCCAATGAACCCCTTGTACTTTCTGAGAATATCCAACAAAATTCTAGCATGCCTACTATCAGCCTTGCTGAATATAAGAGCATCATCAACAAAAAGAAGATGGGAGAATTTAGGCCCTTGCTTAGAAATGCTCAGCCCACAGAAATTGCCACACTCTTCTTCTGCCCTTAACAGTCTGGTAAAAACTTCAGACACCAAGATGAATAGATATGGGGACAATGGATCCCCCTGTCTTATTCCTCTTGATGCTTTTACAAAGCCTTTAATCTCTCCATTCAAGTTAAAAGAGAAGGCAGCAGAAGAAATGCATGCAAGAATCCATTTGAAAAAAGTAATGTGAAAGCCAAATTTCATCAGGATTTGTTTAATGCAATTCCACTCAACCCTGTTACAGGCTTTTTCCATGTCCAGCTTGACAGCCATAAACCTATTTAACCCAGATCTATGTCTATTAAGAAAATGAATGGCTTCCTGGGCTAATATAACATTGTCAAGTAACTGCCTCCCTTGAATGAAGGCAGACTGGTTTTGGCTAATACAAAAGCTGATACACTCTTTCAATCTAACAGTCAAAAATTTGGAGATGATTTTATAGGACACACCACATAAACTGATAGGTCTATAATTGCTCACAGATTCAGGATTAGGACATTTAGGTATCAAAGTGAGAATAGTATGATTCCAATTTCTCAATAATTGGCAAGATTCAAAGAAGCTAAAAATGGCAGTGCACAGATCAACTTTAATGACATCCCAAAATTTTTGAAAGAATAAGGGGGACATACCATCTTGCCCAGGAGCTTTGTTTGGATTCATGCTGAACAGAGCTTCTTTAACATCTTCTTCAGGGATATGAGCTACTAATCTCTGGTTCATTTCCTCTATAATGACTACAGGCACATTTTGAAGCACCTCTCCATCATCCCTTGAACCTTCAGAGGTGAATAGTTTGTCATAGAAGTCAACCAAGCATTCCTCAATCTCTTTAGAAGTTTCATGCACCACACCATCAGAACTAACCAGCCTCTTTATTTCATTTGCTTTCCTCCTTTGCATTGTTACAGCATGAAAGTACTTGGAATTTGTATCCCCCTCCTGAAGCCATTTGACTCTGGATTTTTGAGTCCAAAATTCTTCCTCTCTTTTGTATTCCAAATCCAGCTCCTTCTATATTCTGAACCACTCTCCCCAGTCTCTGGCTCCTGCTTGAAGTCTCAGGTTTTCCAACTACTGGTTTAAATGCTGTTTATGCCTCTCACTGTCTGCTTTGAAAGAACTGCTCCATTTAAGGAGAGCAATTCTTGTTTCCTTTACCCTTTCTGGTACTTTGAACATTGGTGTTCCAGTTTTGGGCTGCTCCCAAGCTTTTTTGACAGTTTCTTGCACACCTTCCACTTTCAGCCATCTCTTATCAAATACAAACCTCTTTTTCCTATGCTTGCCCCCCTCTGGATTAGTATCAAGAACTAATAAGTGGTGATCTGATAAGCTTCTGAATGTATTCACCACACTAGCTCTGGAGTGATTTGCAAGCCACCCATAAGAAGCAAAGAATCTGTCAATTCTTTCTTCAATAAAGCCCTCTTCATCCCTATTGTTCCTCAAGTGAATCTATGCCCAGTCATATTGATATCCTGCATGCCCATCCTAGCATAAAAGTCCCTAAATCCCCTCCCCCCCCCCCCCCTCTCTTCTCATCTATTTCAAAGATCTCATTCCAATCCCCACCTGCTACCCAATTATCTCCCCATTTAGCTCTTGCACTAATCAAATACTCCTACTGATCTTCCCTAATCCTCCTACTAGCACTAGCATAGACAAATATAATCCAGTAGGAACCCCCTCTTATACTATTAGCCACCTCCACTTCAAAACTAAATTGGCTCTTAATGATCTGGATAATCTCAACATCCCTAGCCCAAAGCAGTAATAAACCCCCACTTAAACCCTGAGGTTCAATAGCATCCCATCTACCCTGATATCCTATTTTATTACAAACAATATTTACAAAGACAGAAGTTTTTTTTGTTTCAGCCAAAAAAAAAAAGCTGGAGAGGTGAAGTCTTGTTGACTCCTTTAACTGGGAAACTGTAGAGGGTCCTCCCAGACCTCTACAGTTCCACACCATAGCCTTCATTGGCCACTAGGGGGCCAATTCAGGCTGGCTACCACCACCTCATTGTCATTCATTCTCTGTTTCTTGTCCTTGTTCACCCTTACAGTTGTTTCACTTCCATTTTCTTCTTCTTCCTCTTCTATACTGAGCAACCTCTTCCTAGTTGTATTGGCCTCTTGTTTTTCATTCTGCTCTTTCATGATGGCATGTCTTCTATCCTGGTTTAGGTCTCTTTTCCATCCTCTCTTCATAGCAGCCTTAACCCCTTGAGTCTCCATTGGTGTCAATTGTTGTAGAGGATGGGTTGAAAGTTGCACTGCCACAACCCCTGCATCTTCCTCCTCCACTATCATAAGAGCTGGTTTAATATTATGCCCCTCCCCTACTTTGCCATGCTCATTAGTTTCTACCTCATCTTGCACTCCTCCAGTTTCCTCCATCTCTAACAGAGAGTCCCTTCTATTTTCTGGAACTTGAGTTCTGCTCTGCCCTTCAACTGAGTGGTTATGTGACTGCTTACTACCTGGAGAGACCAGGTAATTTCCTAACCCCACAGGTTCTGGAATTTGATTGGTATCCTGGTATGGCACCTCATGGGATTGAGTAGCAGGGTTACTGTCTGATGAGTTCCATGGTCCCATTCTACCATCCATAGCTTTCATCCAATCTCCAAATCTGCCCCCTTGCAGATTTTCATTCTCTATATCCAAAGCTCTCTTTTCACAGATTCTATCAAGATGGCCTATTACACCACAATAGTAACATAGATTTACCAGTCTCTCATATTGGAAATTGACTAGCACTTGCTGATTATTCAACTTCATATTCATACATCTTGGCAGTGGCTTTGTTATGTCAACTGTGACTAATAGCCTCAGGTAGGTGCCCCTGTTCCCACCTGCCTTTATCACAGCCACGTTTTTTATTTTCTTAGACATTCTGCCTATTTTAACACCAACCTCTGAGCTTAGCCAATTCAAAGGAAGGTTATTCACTTGAACCCATAGATTTAGCTCAGAAAATCCAACATGATTTAAATTCAGCCCATCCTCCCATTCCTTCAGAATCAAGTATTGATTTTCAAATAACCAGTTCACCCCGCCTAACACTTTCTTCTTATCATCTTGACTCCCAAAGTTGAATTGGAAAAAATTAGATTTGAGCTCCTTTACCTCAAGTTTTTCTTGAATCTGCCATATTGACGTCATAGTTCTCCTTATGCCCAGGAGACTGGCCTTCCTGTCTCCTATAACCTTCCCCAGCAGGCTTCTATCACACTCTTCAGCGCTAACCTGTATATCGTCCTCCCCTAACTCAAAGATTTCTGCCTCTGATTCCGACAGTCCCATCTTTCTCAGTTTATCTCCCAATTCATCAGCCGTACCCCCTGCCCTAGTAGCTTCTGTCACTTTTGAAGACATTCTAGATCTGCTCGCACAATCCTCGCTCGCTCCTAGCAGGCAGATAGCCCCAAATGAAGCCCTCACCCAGGACCAAAGGAAAGAAATGAAAAAAATAAGAAAGAAAAGGAAAAAGCGAAAATCCCAAATGGGAATCCTAACCCTAGAAGAGAATGGGATAAGAAACGCAAAATAAAAAGCAAACAACACCAATGAGAGGAAATTCTAAAAGCTTAACATGGAGAAGCCCTCAAGTGAGAGAATTCATCAACATTTCCAGTGAATCAAAGGAAATTCTAAGGTCTCTCAAGGAGAGAATATCGCTCCCAAGTGAGAGAATTTTTGTTTTCGAGGTTTTGTCATTGAATTATTCTTTTTCTTTGGATGAAAAGAGTAATTTAAAACATACTCCCTCCATTTTGAAATATAAGGCGTATAAAGATTTCTCAATTTTTTTAAAATATAAGGCGCGCTCAAAAATCAAGACAAATTTTTACATTTTTTTCCAAATATACCCTCGTTGTGTTGAATTAAGAAAGTGTGGAGTGGTTGTGATTAGAGTAAATAAGGTTAATTTAGTCAATTTATTCATTAATTAATGTCTCCTTAATATTTGTGCAATAACCTTAAATGTCTTATATCTATCATTATATAAAAAGAATAACCTTTTTACAAATTTAGAAACTTTTTCCCGCCAAAATCATTAAATATATCCTATATATAGTAATTGTTGGAAAAATCTAAATAGGCAAAAAAATCGGCTCATTAAGTGTGTAAAGATTTGTTCTCTTTTTCTTATTTTTTAGTTTATCAAAATCTTTGTTTGACAATAAATATTTGTTTTTCTTTTTCCTATATTTAGTATAAATCTACACGAGCTTATCTCTTCTGTTACAAAATCTCATTGCATACGTCTCACGTGTTTAAAAAATCTCATCCCTTATCTATACAGATTTGAAAAAATAAAATAAAATAAAAACCAATTCATAATTACTACTAGAAATCCATTATATTTAAAAAGAAAAAATAAAATAAAATATAAATCAATTCATAATTACTACTAGAAATCCATTATCTATTTCAAGAAACTAATTTTCATCGGTCTAATTACTAATATTTTTATAACTATTAAAAACTAACTATACAAAAAAGTATAATAATAATTTTGAAATGGTGTGTAATCAAATTTTTTATATTCTCTTATACAAAATAATTTTACGTTGTTTGACCCCGAATCTTTAATTTATAATTATTAAGTATTGTTTATCCTCCTCTTTAATATATAATTATTTTTTTTCTTCCTCTTTTTAAATAGCATCAATAGTAGTTTCCACTTCGACTATTGAGTGACTCAAACTCGAAGTCTATTTATAATATTGTTAGTTTAATATTGTTGTCGTGCATCGCACGGGGTACACACTTGTTTCAAAATGGAGGGAGTAGTATTATATTATTCTAAACAATGCTTGCCCCCAAGTCTATCACAATCCCCCAAAAACCTACCTCACAACCGCCTCTCTATAAACCAATCACATATCCCCACGTCACCCCATTCCTAAACAATGCTGGACTCCTCCTCTTCCCTATTAAAAGGACACAAACTCGGCAGCAATAACGAAACCACAAAAAATCTCCCCAAATCATCAACGGAAAAGCAAAAGACGCAAAGATGCAATCGTTTGTGGAGGTTCAATCAATGGCGACCAGATACTTCTCCGCCTACGCTTCCATGGCGGCCACCGTCATGCTCTTCCGATCGATCGCCAACGACGCCATCCCGCAGCCGATCCGATCCTTCTTCCTCTACACCGTCGGCCCTTACCTCCTCCGCCTCCTCCGCCAGTTCTTCCCTTCCTCCGACAAACCCGAACGCACGACCCTCGTCGTCGACGAAAAGGCCGGCCTCCTCCCAAACCAGATCTACGAATCCGCCGAGATCTACCTCCAAACCAAACTCCGCCCGGACTCAGACCGCCTTCGGGTCCACAAGACCGCCAAACAGAAGACCATCACCCTCGGTCTTGTCCAGAACCTGCCGGTCGAGGACCGGTTCGCCGGCTTCGACCTGACTTGGCAGTTTGTCCACGTCGAGCCGGACCACTCATCCGAGAACTACCGTCAGGAGAAGCGCTACTTTGAACTGTCGTTCGACAAGTCAAACCGGGAGACCGTGGTCAACGACTACCTCCCTGTAGTCCTCCTGAGGGCCAAGGAGATAAAGGAGAAGGATCGACCCGTGAGGCTGTACTCCACCTCCACTCGCCAGTACTCTGGCGGCAGCGAAGATGATTACGACTACGGCGCTGGCCGGTCCGGAATGTTGGGTTACGTGAACCTTGACCACCCAGCCACTTTCGAGACCCTAGCAATGGACCCGGGCCTGAAACGGGCCGTGATCGAGGACCTCGACCGGTTTGTGAGAAGGAAGGATTACTACAGAAGAGTAGGCAAGGCTTGGAAGAGGGGTTATCTCCTGTACGGCCCGCCTGGGACTGGAAAATCGAGCCTCGTGGCAGCCATGGCCAATTACCTCAAGTTTGACGTGTATGACCTCGAGCTCACGGGGATGTACTCGAACATGGATTTGCGAACGATGCTTCTCAACACTAATAACCGGTCCATTGTGGTGATTGAGGACATTGACTGCAGTCGCCAGATGCAGAGTAGAAATTGTAGAAATCTCCAAGAATCACAAGAGGATGAGCAGCTGACTTTGTCGGGCCTACTGAACTTCATAGACGGGCTTTGGTCGACTTGTGGTGATGAGAGGATAATTGTTTTCACCACTAATCACAAGGAAAAAATCGACCCTGCACTTTTACGGCCCGGGCGAATGGACATGCACATTCACATGGGTTACTGCACGGCACAAGGTTTCGAAACCTTGGCAAAGAACTACTTGGGAGTAGTGGAGGATCATCATCCGATGTTTGGTGAGATTAAGGATTTGATTGGAGAGGTTGAGATAACGCCGGCTGAGGTGGCGGAGCACTTGATGAGGAACGAGGATGCTGACATGGCACTTGAAGGTGTGGTGGACTTGTTGAAGAAGAAGAGGGATGAGAAGATTAATAATGGGAGAACAGAGGACAAGAATAAAAGCAAGGATGATGATGGGGCTGATTGTGAGGAAAATAAAATCGATCCTTCTGGATATGGACATGATGAGTTTGCGAATGGATATGGACCTCTAAATGAAATTGCGAATATATGTGCAGCTGCTCTATCTGGATGTGGATATAGTGATGAAGATTAACAAACACTCGGACCTTGAATGGATTGCACGATCACCAAAGTGTCCTCGGTCGAGGAGAAAGCTCTTGAGTTCCTGACTGTCGTTATACGATCAACACTGCCTACTTGAGTTATGAGATATAAAACCGAGCGTGTTTATCATATGCTGCTTTGTGATGCCACAGAATCATAAATAATGAAATGCTTTAGGGTGTGACTATTTGACTTTTTCTTTCACGCATTTCCATTTTTAGGAGTATTAGTGCCTAGGAAGAATGAATTAACAAAGCTAAAAACTGAAATAATCGATTTATTCTATCAATTAACTGAATTAACCTAAGTAATCTAAATAATTTATAATTTATATTATGAAAATATATTTAGTATTTTAATATTTTTATTTAATATTCTTTATTATTATTTTTTTGTTGCAAATACCTAATATATATATAAACATATAACATTATTTATATAAAAAATAACATTCTTTTATATTGTTCGATCTTATGGTTATTTAAAACAATAAAGTCGACGTTGAATCGAGATAACAAAAATTTTAAAAGTATAAAACAAATAATCAAACCAAGATATAAACTTCGAACCCAAAACTTTGTCTACTGTTTCGACGGCTATAGTGCAATCTGTTAGTCACTAGTGTGCAATCTGTATAGCACTCATGTGCACTTGAAGTGTAACAATTTTTTATAAGAATATCATCAGTACTTTAATACTTTTATTTAATATTTATATAATGTTTATTGAAAAATATAATAAAATTATGTATATCATAACGTGTAATTCAAATAATCGGAATAATTTATTATTTGAACAATAAAATTATATTTAATATTTTATATTTTTGTTTAATATTTTTATATTATTTTTGTATTATGCAAACTAAATATATTTGTAAATAATATTTTAGAATAAAATATCTACAATTGCATACAAGTTCTTAACGTTTATCTAATTTAAAAATTTAAGCCTCTATGAAATCAGTGTCATGGTGCGACTGTGAAACCACAAACTGACCACTCGAACGTCGCCGTGTAAGCCAACGCGACTGTCGTTGTCGCCTCCTCGATTAGCCGCAGTGTATGTGTGTGAGTGTGTGTCCGTGGCCAATGGCCATGGCGAGCTGCTCGGATCTGGTCGAGGTGCGACGGTGGTTGGCCACTCTGGCTGGAGGTCATGTGTGTGTCCGACAGAAGTTCTTCTGAAAAAAAAAAAAAATGGCGGCGGAGGGAATATGTGGATCGGACTGTGTGTTTGTGCGTCCGCCGGTGCGGCACCGACCGCCATGTGCAGCCGCTTGCGCCGGGATCACCGGTGTCTCCGCCCTCCGATAGCATATCAATGACGAAATTGAGATGACGAGACGTTGTGGTGGGTGTGTGCGGCGGCGGAAGTAATGCCGGTGGGAGCTAGGCGGAGGGAGTGGTGCGGTCGGTCGTGAGTCTGTGTGTTTGTGATAGAGAGCGAGAACATGTGAGAGAGAAAGTGTGTGAGAGAGAGGGGAGAGAACATGTGAGAGAGAAAATGTGTGTGTGAGAGGGGAGAGAAATGACCTGGTGCGTTTTGATTGTTTGGTGTGGGTGGGTCCCACTGTTATGGGGGTGGTTGATGAAATGACCACATCAAATTATGTGGCTAAGATTTATTCTTATTTCTTTCGTTTAGCACTATTCTCACCGAAACGTGACTATATATATATAAAGGGATATATATATAGGGAGTGGTTCAAATAAAAACTAGTCCTGGTGTGAGAACCGTATTTGATGCTATTTTTTATTGTTTATGATGCTATTTTTAATATCACGTGGTGCTATCATTTTCACAAATACTAATATAAATTGTGTTGCTATTTTTAAGAAAATAAATCCATGTTAAAAATAGCATTAAAACACAATAAATCATAGCACTACTTGCAACTATAAATAGCGGTTCTCACGCTAGGACTTGGTTCTCATTTGAACCACATCCTATATATATATATATATATATATATATATACCACACGTGNATCTCCTCTCTCAGTTTCTAATTCCAAAATACTGATTGAAGTACGAGAGGATTCTACTAGCGAAGAAGTTGTCCTTGAAGTCGGAATCCAAAAGGTGGACTCGATTAGAGGGGAGACAAGTGGATCCCTACGGTGAGACGTACGAAGACGGTGATAGCCACATAAACGGGAATCGATTCCCTCTTGATCGTCATTATTTGGAGAAAAATAAGAGGTAATTTTTGAGATTCTCTACAAATCAAAATTCGTACTATTATGTGATTTTAAAAGACTCCGATCGATACAATCGCTATGAGAGCCGATGGGTTTAGTATTTATTCGATAAATGCTTGTTTATTTCGTTTAATTTTCGTTGCGTTTCACCCCATACGGTATAGCGAACCCAACACTTATCAGTCGGTCCCCCAGCGATCATTTGAATCACGCTCCTCTTGAGCGACCTTTCTTCGAGCCCTTATGTGCCTATGAGTTTCTCTACGGCCTCGCAGTCGTCTCTTCTCTCTCTATCTTTCATAGAGAACTCCTTGAGGTGTCCGACTCGAATGACCCTCTCTTTTAGCTCTCTACAACTGTTTGTTGAATGGTCACAGTCTCTGTGATACTAACAGTAGGGATCACGTCTTTGGGGCACATATCCCTTTCTTCTAAGAATGGAATTAGGCCTGGAAAGGGTGTCCACTTCACCTCGCTTCTCAAGGAACTCAAACACATCTCTCTGGGGCATTGTCAACAGAGTGTGCTGCTTGTACTTAAATACTAACTTTGTCCGATCATCTGCCCTTTATCTCCTTATTTGGTGATCTCTTGTCGCTAGATCATTACTTTTTCTGGTCTATCTTCTTTGTTTTTTTTTCTGTCATTTTGTAGGAAATCCGCCTCAGCCTCTTCTGTATTGATGTAACTGTTGCACCTCTCTAGCAGCCTCAAAAGACCTAGTTGACTTCTTCGCAAGTGGCTTATATTTCGGCACGGTCATAGATGAAGACCTCAAATCAGGCCTCTGACTTTTATTTCCTCAGACACCGAGGGGACTATTACATACTCCTTGGTATAGCGAGCAACATAGTCTCAGAGCGACTCTCATTCTTTTTTGTTGCATGTCTATTAGTGCTAGATAAGTCTTCTCATGCTTTTTTGCACTTGAGAACTGATTAACAAACTGGGAGTTGAATTGGCTGAACGAATAAATCGAGTCTGTCGGCAACTGATGAAACCAGTCTTGGGCCTACTCCCTCAATGTGCTGAGGAAGGCCCTACAACAAACGATGTCGCTATACTTATGGATTACTCCAACGTTTTTTAACGTCCTTAGATGCCGGGAAAGGTCTATTGAGCCATCATAAGATAAGCTCAGTTCGCGAAAGTTGTTGTGCAGATTTGCTTCTAGGACTTCGTCAGAAAAAGGGATGACCTTGGACCCGAGGGACCATCCTTCCCCTGACATTAGCTTGTAGTTCTCTAACTTGAGCTACTAACCTTTCTATCCTCGTTTCCCATGGCCTTGTTGTGGTTGTCAGCAACGACTCTTCTATGACCTCTCATTCCTCTGGGGCCATGGTTGCGACGCAGTGCGATCTTGTTGTCTGGGCTCTTGAACTCAAGCCATCACCTCAGTTACGATCTTGTTTGATTCCTCCAGGGTGAGCTGGAAGACCTCGTCTCCTCGAAGATCCTCTTGCCTTTCGTCATTAAGCTGATGCATTTCGACTTGCTCCTTAGGTCGATTGACCAATACGTCGCCTTGCTACTGCTCTTTACCTCGATCCACCGCACGGACCACTATCCCTTGATCCTATTTCTCCTGCTGACTGTGGGTATTTCTTCCCCACCAATGGATCCTTCTGGTGCATCAATTAATGGAGTTAACACTACCCGAGGTCCAGACAATGTTTCCTGAGGCATGATGAGAGCACTGCAGGATTGCGGCCAACCCGGGGGTGGGTCGAATCCATGTGCCCTCTTCGGTCATGCAGCTTCCATATCCTTCTCAAGGTTTTTCTTCGAATTGTCACTTGGCATGATTTCGGATATCGCAAAATAGTGAGAAAAAAACCGCTAATCCCTTATAGCCGATGAAAATACTAGAGTGTTCCAACAGACGGAGCCACATTTTTGTCACTGTGATCTAGGGACTATCAACAAACTTTGCAATATTAAAAGGAACATTTGTTAAGTTAATCCCAAGTTTATTAATATAAAATTTACACTTCAATATTTTCATAATTTTTTAATAAATATATTGTTATAATAACAAATTATATCTTAAATAAATAACATAAGTGAAACTATAATACTCCCTTTGTTTCTTAATACATGTCGTTGTAGGATGTCAACTTTTTTGCAAATTAATTGTCGTTGGAAATATTTTATTCATTCTTTCAACTTTATCCCCTTTGACAACTTTATCTCTTATCATTATCTTTAAAAACCAACCATTAATAATTCAAACACTAAATTTATGAGGATTAATATATAAGATTATTACACATCCCATGAAAATCGTAATTTAGAAGTTTTAAATTAAAACGACATCTAAAAAAAATAGATGAAGTATTTAATAATAAAAATATGTATTTTTATTTTTTTACCAAAATAATATGACAAATAGTTGGTCTAAACATTTGTTGTGTCTAGAATTGTTAAATGAAATGAGTTGCTCATTACTTTTTCAGGCTCGACTCAACACAACTCATTAAGGTTCGAGAATAAAAATATCTACTTAATTTTTTTTTTTAACTCCACTTTTTCAAGCTCAAACTCGATTAGTTAATATTGATAAACGAATCAAACTTGAGTTCGTATACTAAACAAGCCAAGGTCCACTCCCTTAAGTGAAGGATTATTTGGAGTTTGATCTCATATCCGCTTACAACCTAGTTGTGCCTCAATTTTTTTTTTTCAACGATATATAACTCTATAATAGATAGTTGTGCCTCAATTTGAAAACCCCACTTTATTCATGTCTTAACTCTTAATTAATCATGTGTCTCGTATTTATAAATAAAAATAAAAAAAGGTACTATCAATAACTATAAGCAGCAAAATAACTTTACCAAAACAACACAAACGCAATTAACAAAACTTTGCATTGCGCGAGACTAAATCAATACCTACACCCCCAATCAATTCTCCTCAATCCTCTGAAAAATCTACTCGTTCACACTGTACAAGCGTGGCCACCAAGTCGAGTCCCGATCACATACGCCCTCCACCCACACCCTTACCCTGCAACCGCGCCTTCCCACCCAATCATACTCTCCCACGTCACCAGATTCCCAAACCCCATCTTCTTCTTCCTCCTTAAGCTTTGACCAAATGTTTGACGCCTCATAAACCCTGTTCAGGCCCAATCTCCCTATAAAAAGGATAAAAACTCGTGACCAAAATCACAATTTCTCAGTTTCTTCTTATAAATTAAAATCCAAAAAAGAAAAAAAAAAATGCA
Source organism: Striga asiatica (assembly GCA_008636005.1). NCBI lineage: Eukaryota > Viridiplantae > Streptophyta > Magnoliopsida > Lamiales > Orobanchaceae > Striga > Striga asiatica. Next base: position 3,343,617 of record BKCP01002224.1, read on the forward strand.
GTCTGTTGGGGAGATGCAATCGATGGCGACCAATTTCTTCTCCGCCTACGCGTCCATGGCGGCCTCCATCATGCTCTTCCGCTCGATCGCCAACGACGTCATCCCAGAGCCCGTCCGCTCCTTCTTCCACACCACCTTCGGCCCCTTCCTCAAGCGCCTCCTCGACCGGCTATTCCGCTTCAGAAAGCCCAAGCTCATGACACTAATCGTCGACGAGCAGTCCGGTATCCTCCCCAATCAAATCTACGAGGCCGCCGAGATCTACCTCCGGACGAAGATCAACCCGGACACCGACCGCCTGCGGGTCAACAAGACCGCCAAGCAGAAGACCATCACGCTCGGCATCGTCCGGGACCAGGAGGTTGCCGACCGCTTCCAAGGCTTCGATCTGACGTGGCAGTTCGTCCTCGTCGAACCGGATGGAGATCGACGGAAGTACCAGACGGAGAAGCGCTACTTCGAGCTGACGTTCGAGAAATCGAACAAAGAGGCGGTGGTCGAGGAGTACCTGCCGCACGTGCTGTCGCGTGCGAAGGAAATCAGGGAGAAGGACAGGGCGGTGAAGCTGTACACGAGGGACTGTCCCTTCAGCGACAACGACGAGGACGGTGGGAGTGGGAACGGGTACTGGGGTTGCGTCAACCTGGACCACCCGGCCACGTTCGAGAAGCTGGCCATGGATCCAGATCTGAAGCGGGCGGTAATCGAGGACCTGGACCGGTTCGTGAGGAGGAAAGAGTATTATCGGAGGGTGGGAAAGGCGTGGAAGAGGGGTTACCTGCTGTACGGGCCGCCGGGGACGGGGAAATCCAGCCTGGTGGCGGCGATGGCCAACTACCTAAAGTTCGATGTCTACGATCTGGAGCTCACCAGCGTGTACTCGAATTCGGATCTGAGGAGGACGCTGTTGAGTACCAACAATCGGTCGATTATCGTAATTGAGGATGTTGATTGCAGCGCACAGATGCACGATAGAGACGGGGAATCGGACGGGGACTCGGATTCTGAGCGTGGGAACTCGTCTGGTCACGAGGTTTGTTCCCCTTT
>BKCP01002224.1:3344853-3357143 GCA_008636005.1 Striga asiatica
CAGCTTACATTGTCAGGCATGTTGAATTTCATAGACGGACTATGGTCCACTTGTGGAGACGAAAGAATAATTATTTTCACTACTAACCACAAAGAAAAGTTGGATCCGGCTCTTTTACGGCCCGGTCGAATGGACATGCACATTCACATGGGTTACTGCACGCCTGAGGGTTTTGACGTTTTGGTCTTGAATTACTTGGAAATAAATGATCATCCATTGTTTTTTGAAATTAAAGAGTTAATTAGAGAAAATGAGATAACTCCAGCAGAGATTGCAGAGCACTTGATGAGGAATGAGGATCCAACTCTTGCCCTTGAGGGTGTACTCAATTTGTTGAAGCAAAAAAAGCAGGTGGACAATGTAAAAAATGAGGAGAGTGATGCTAAGGAAAATAAAATAAATGGAGATTATGATGAGAGTATTGAGATAGAGGGAAAGAAAAGGAAAGGAAAGCTTGAGAAAATTGTTGGAAATTTGACTAGGAGGGGGACAAGAGTAAAAAATTGTGAATTGGAGCAAAAAATAAAATGATGTATGAAATTTATTCTTGATAGTGACATGAAAAAAAAAAAAAAAAAANAAAAAAAAAAAAAAAACCTTTCTTGGTTATTTTCAATGAGCACTTGTCATTTCCAAATGTATATATAACAATAAAGTTGTACTAAGTTTGAGCCAAAACTAAAATGATGTATGTATGAGATTTATTCTTGATAATGACATGAAAAAACTATTTAACGTTATTTTCAACTAGCACTATTGCGTTTCCAAATATATATTTATATATAATAAATTAAATTAAATTTGTATTTTTTACATATTTGGACTACCTTCAGCCTATGGATGCCCAATTGACGAACCAGATCGACTTCTAACACTACGGGGACATTATACATGAAAGTGATGAAAGAAAAGAAAAAGGGCAACCTTATAATGGGCCCAACTTTATTATACATCTTAGTCAATCAATGGTAATTGTGAGGGCGTTTCAAAGAAAGATGCAAACATTATGACATTCAACAAGTGAAGTACGTCACCAAAATCCAAATGCAATTTCTCATAAATCCTTCAACTTTATTTATGATTTTTGAAGTTTGTGCAGAAGTTTCAACCCTACCATGGGTAAACTGGACCATGGAGTCGTATATGGAGGATGTGGTAAAGTTGACCCAACTCATAAGACTATATTTATCTTAACCCAACTCAACTCAATCCAACTCAATAATAAAAAATATTTTTTCTCCCTTTCACTTATACAATCTAACTTTTAACAACCTACATATCTTTATCCATAATCCAACCAACCCAACCCAACATACTATTTATTTTATTTTTATTTATTAAATATTATCTACAATAGATTTTTTGTTATTTTTTAATTTGTGATAAATTAATTAAAAATCTATAATTAAAAATATTGATTTCAAAAAATTAATATTTTAAAATACAACTAAAAAAAGATTACGAACATAATTAAAAATTGAATCAGTACAAAATAAACTAAACAAGTTACAAACATTTCAAATGAAATTACACATCAACTACCATTGCCAAATTTTGTCCATATGTGCTCAATCAAGTCATTTTACAAACTCACGTGAGTTTCTCTATTACGGAATTGTGACCTATTGGTCATATACGTAGATAGGTTTGTGATTCTTTCAATCGAGTATTGAAAAGGCATATCATTGTCCTCTTTTTCTACTCCATTTCTTTTGTTCCTTCGTTGTTGCCTCCGTCTGTATGTAGGCCTATCGTTCATAAATTCTGTAGAATCATAATAATTCAAGTAGGCGTCCCGTTCATCTTCTACTATCATATTGTGCATGATGATACAAGCCGTCATAATTCTTCCCATAAAAAAACGATCCCATACTAGACATGGTCATTTGATAAATGCAAAACGAGCTTGTAGAATACCACATGCGCGCTCAACATCTTTTCTAGCCGCCTCTTGGTGCTGAGCAAACAACTTGTGTTTTCGAAGTTGCGGATTTGTACCATCAGTGAGGTAATATCTCATATTTCTTTGTTGGTCATTCACAACGTAGCTAATTTCTGATGCACGACCTTCCAAAATATCATAAGAAACAGGAGATTGGTGAAGTACATTGATATCGTTGCATGAGCCTGGTGTTCCAAAAAATGCATGCCATATCCATAAGTCATATGATGCAACAACTTCCAAAATAATTGTTGGTTTTTCACTTCTTCCTGCATATTGCCCAGCCTATGCTGTACGTAGGACAATTTTTCCATCCCCAATGCATGCAGTCAATACTTCCCATCATTCCTGGGAATCCACGTTGCTCCCCTACATGAAGTATTCTTGCCATATCTTGTTCATTAAGCCTTCTGAGGTATTGGCCGCCGAAGTTAGAAATGACGCCTTCTACGAATTTCATGAGAGACTCCCTCGTTACAACTTCACTTATTCGCAAGTATTCTCTCAACAGCATCCGCTGATGTTCCATAGCCCAACACCCTTACGGCTGCAGTACATTTCTGCAATGGTGAAATGCCCAGCCTACCAGTGGCATCACGCCTTTGTTGAAAATATTCGTTGTTGGTGGTGATTTCGCTCATTATACGAAGAAAAAGATTCTTACGCATGCGAAATCTCCGACGGAATACCTCTTCAGAATAGGTGGGATTGTCGAAGAAGTAGCCATTGAACACATTCTCCTCTCCTATCTCTCGTTGCCTCTCAATGACTTTCCTTCTACCTCTAGGAACGTGATTTGTTGGTCGTAAGACAATATTTGGAATACGAACAATCACATCTTCCATAATATGATCAAATTGTTGATTTTGTTGAATCACTCGTTCTTCCCATTCATCAAATTCGATGAAATTGGAAGTTTCAGAACTAGAACTTGAATTTTCAGATGGGTTTTCAGTCGAAGACATTTCTGAACAAGAACGAATTGTCTTACGAAAAACAAAGTTATAATTGATATAAAGAAAATAGATATCGAGCTGATTTTGAATTCAATTTGATCTGAATTCAACCATATTATATAGGAATGTGGTATGAAAAGTTTGGTGTAGATTTAACTTAAAATAAAATTAAAGTAAATGTAAAATAAAAGTAAAGTAAAGTAAATATAAAGAAATGTAAAGTAAAGTAAAAGCAAAAGTAAAGTAAAATAAATAAAAGCTGCATGTGATTTCAATGAATGTGAAATTTATTGAATAAAGCTGCTATTTGATAGTGAAATATAAACTTGATCCGAATTCAATGCACGTAAATTTTGGAAGACAAAATAAAGCTGCTATTTGATAGTAATAACTCATACACTATATTCCAAATAGCTCTTGGCCATTCATTTTATATGTGACTATTATACTAGCAGATAGGACAATCATGGAAGTAACATGTGATTTCTGAAAAAGATTAGAGAAAAATACTTACTAAATAGATTTTTATTGAATAACTTGAATTACAGGAATTGAAAAGCATACGTCAGAATAACTAAAATGACATAAATGAAAGCTGCATGATAATAAATTACATCGACTTTCCAAATAAAATTGTTGTTAAATGACGTTTCATCTCTTCATCTTCCGGCGATAAGTGGTCTTTTGCCAACAACGTATTTAACACCATCATATTCATTTTCCTAAGCTTCATTTCTTCCTTCTTGAGTTTCAACTCCATCCTATCGTTCGATATTTTTGTCATTAAATCACATTTGTTCTTTCTTATAAGTCTTAGTGCACGAATTTTCTGCAGTGAGCTTATTAGGAATGGAAGAAGATTGTGATGCTATCTTTTTTCCTTTCTTTTTCGCCATATCTCTACCTTCGGGACGGGGAATTACAAAACCATCACTAACTAGAGTTTCTGGATTTGAGGGAATTGACTAATCTCCATCTTCAGTAGTCATTGATCTTTTGGAACTGCTATGACTTTCTTCATTACTCGTTTCATCTTCAGGGTGTGAACGAGTTGAATCACGATCTAATTTTAATTCCCATTTGGGATGCTTTCGCATGACTTCTTCAAAGACATGCAAGTCTGTAAACTTGCTACCACGAGCTTCATAAATTATATGGGCTTCTTTTTCAACATCTTTCATGCTCATTCTGCTCCTTTTATTTATGTATGCTTCCATGTAAGCACCTCTCTACTTGTTTACATTTTCATTAAGGCGTTTATAACGACCTTTCATTGAATTCAAGTTTCTTTCACCAATTTCTTCTGGATTTTCCAATCGAGCTTGCTCAAACATTTGAGCTATGCGTGCCCATAATGAAGAACCCTTCTGATTCTTGCCACACATTTTGTCTTCGCTAAAGAAACACCAAGCTGACATTAGAGCAATATCTTATGTCACACTCCAACTAACATTTTTCGTTCATTTTTTAGGATTTGTGCGTGGCTGTTGCACATTTTGAAATAGATTTCGGGAGATGTTTTGTGGGGGCTGGGCATTCACAGAAACTGAAAATTGGGTAAGATTAGGAGAAAATGACTCTTGTGAATAATTTTCGAAATTCTGAAAATTTTCAGAGTTCGACAAATTTTGAGAATTGAGGTAAAATTAAAAATTTGGATCCATATGGTATTTATTGGAAATTAAGAAATATAAAAGAGATGATAAAATTAATAAGGTATGATTAAGAAAAGGATGAAAAGAGATAAATTTCAGTTGTGATCTAAAACATATCAAGAGTGGTCTCTATTTATAGAGAATGAAAAGTACGAATTTTGTTATTTATATATTTTTAATATATAATAAACTCAATAATTGAGTTATCTTATCTTATCACATTAAAATTATAGTGGCCATTCAGAAAGGGACAAGTGTCCCATTCTTTATCCAATCCAATTAATAATTGAATTAAAAAATAAAAAAAAATATAAAGAAAGAAGGAAAAAGCGTTCGCGTCCCGGTTGCGACCCAAGGTCACAATGTGACCTGGGTCGCCCAAAATTTGCCAATTTCCTTATTTATTTATTTATTTATTTATTTATTTTTATTATTATTATTATTATTATTATTATTATTATTATTATTATTATTATTATTGTCTTTTAGCTGGTGACCCAAATAAGGGTAGTCTAAGGGCAGTGTACACATGAATTTTTTATCTTTTATTTACACATTAAACGAAGGGCTAAAAAATTCATGCAGGCACGGCTCTTAGAGCACCTACAATGTTTTGGATCTCTTAACAAAAAATCACATGTCATGTAGGAAATAGACCCAGTCTATAAAAAAGTATTTCATAATGCAATTAAAAGTGGACATAGTCTAACTTATTCGGCAATTAAAAAAAGAGACCAAGCCCATTCTTGGGTCTATTTTGGACCCAAGTGTGAACCTGTACAATCAGCAATCATTTATTATTATTATATTTTTATTGGTTGTTAGGTATTCTAGACCTAGTACTTTTTTGTTTGCATTGGATAGATTTTAGATTTTTTAGCTTGAGTTTGTCCATGTCATTATAGAGTTAAATCTATTTATTTGTCACATATACAAAAGAGACCCAAAGCATTGTGGTGCTCTTATAGGAGGTTTCAATGGGGCATGGCTGAAAAATATGTGTATTGGAGATTTTTTCATTGCAAGAATTCATAGTGATTCTTTTCTATAGTTGAGCATGTCAAATAAAAAAAAAAAGAAAATTAGAAGTGAATTAGAAAATTGTCTCAACCGTTTTAGTTCATTATTAGCCCAGAAGCCCCTCATAGTGTTCGCAGCAAAATTTCAAATATAATTTTTAAAGTAGTATAAAAACATAACTTTGTGCCTTAATTGCAGTTATTAAAGACGATTTCAATATTTTCCTGAAGTATTTACTTTTACCTAAAGGCTTAAACACAACTATCACATTCTCTCTTCCACATTCAGAAACTGAAGGGAAAACGGGTGCGAGCCCACTACCATGAAGCGCACCATGGGAAAACAGGAAAAGCACGTATGAAGCTCAAATGGAGTTCCATCCCAAAATCAATTGGTAGAAGGAAGAGTAGCCCATTAGACTTATAAGGTGTGTCTATTTTATATGTATGGATGATGTGAGACAACTCACAAGTGATTGTGAGTCCTTCGAAAGCTCAAGCCGAACTGGCTAGGAAAAACGGGTACGTCATCGCACGGTCCCACATAGAACCGACTCTGATACCATGACAGAAACTGGGGGGAAAAACGTGTGCGGGCCCACTACCATGAAACGTACCATGGGAAAACGGGAAAAACTCATATGAAGCCCAAATGGGGTTCCACTCCAAAACCAATTGGTGGAAGTATGAGTAGCCCATTAGACTTATAAGGAGGGTCTATTTTATATGTATGGATGATGTGAGACAACTCACAAGTGATATTCTAACACACATCATGTCAAAATCATCATTCAGCCAAAATCACTGCATTCAAACAACTTCCACATTGGGTAGTTCATTTAAATATAAAATTTATTGAATGACAGATCCAAAAAGAGACCATCAAAAGTATGATCATACGGACCGAATGGTATTAGTGGGCCTCATGATTGTCATTTAAATGAATAAGCCACATTAGTATTAATGGCTCCACGTTTCATTTAAATGGTTCCACATTAATATTAGTGGACCTAAGAGATGGACCTTATGCTTCATTAACAAACCAAGTGTTTGACCTTGTTCTTTATTTAAACCTTATTTTTCAATTCTCATGTCACAATATTAATATTTCAATCTTACTCATACATTCACAATATTAAAACTTCAATCTTACTTATTCATTTAACTGCTTATACAGGATTTAATAACACTCGTACAACCTTTAATATTGCTCGTTTAATTTCATGTGTCTTGGATAGTAATAGAATTGGTTAAAAAAACTTTTTTTCATTTCTTTTGATAATGCTAGTGCTAATACTCATCTATATCTGAGCTTAAGGAAATGTATAGTTCTCTTTCTGGGGGAAATTATTTTTATATTTGATGTATGTGTCATTTTTCCTTAATCTTTGTACTCAAGCGTGCTATCAGGCTTTGAAAGAGTCGGTCAGACCTATTAGGAATGTCGTTACTTACTTATATCGTTGTTCGCAAGAAATAAAAAGATGGAAAAAGTTTTGTAAAGAACAAGGTGTTGCACCTAAAAAATTCCAACCAGACGTTCCTAGTCATTGGAACTCAACTTATAAAATGTTAATAAAACCATATGCATTGGTACACAACTAGAGGATTTTTTTCATAGTTCTCAACATAAGAATTGTGATGTCATCGTTGGTATCACTAATTGGTTAAATTTTCAAACACTTTTGAACTTTTTAGAAATATTTCAAAGTGCTATCAACGCAGTTTTTGGTGTTTACTATCCTATTGCTCAACTTCTTATAAGTCAATGTGTAGCCGTAATGTGAGATTTTAAAGATACTTTTATAAAAACGACGAACTTGTAAGAGATATATTAAGAAAATGATTAAAATATTATTTTTTTCACTCTCGATACATTTTTAGATGCATCTTTGTTAGACCTGTCATTACATGAAAATGACTTACACAACCAACTTCACACTATTATGATACTATATATCAACTCTCGCTTCCCACTGATGTCTTGACTAACAGTGTAAGACCTAACCCACGGCAGCTCGTCGGCCCAGCAAAACTTTTATTGTATGAATTGTTTAGGGAAACAACAATCAAACTCGGGAAAAATTCGACGTCATTTTATTCTAATGTTTCTGGGTCTTCTTCTTATGGGAAATGGGGACAGACGACGTGAAAAACCGAAAACTTTAGTGACTTGTGCAAGGAAAATTTTAATTCCTACAAAAATGCTAAGATCCAAAGGCCAAGGGGACTGGATACCGTGAGCTCGATCACTACCCCACGGCGAATTTGATACTTACGATTGCTCGTGAACCAGTTTAGCCACAAAAACCCTGAACCAGCCTGAAACCGCCAGTTCAATGAACTGACCTGTTATGTTCGGGTCGATTCAGGTTCCCCCAAACTCCGGCCTGGGCCGGACAATTCCGACCCAAAAGTGACTCGGTACGGGATTCAGCCGCGTCTGATCTTGTCAGACAGCCCAATAATGAATTTAATTGAGCGGCCCAAATGAACAATCTGCGTATAACACAGCCCGTTAATTCACTTGAAAGGACGATCATCTTGAACCTCTTTGATTATTCCTTGTTGATAACACAAATTTTCCATGTTTTAAATACCGTACCGTACCGCCCGGTATTACCGGTAATACCGGATACCGGTGGTCCGACCGATACGGTTATACTTTAAATACCGTTTTGGCCAAAATACCGATTTATACCGGTTTCATACGAGAAAATACCGGTTTTACCGGCAAATACTGGCCAAATACCAGTCAAAATACCAGTTTATACTATTTTTTTTAAAAAAAATATTTTTTAATATATTTCCACTAATTTATTTATATAAATTGAAAGTTATACACTTAATTTTAATATGTTTACATTGTTATTAGATGTTAATTAATTTTATTATTAGTTAAAGTTAGTTTTGTACATCATTTATATTATAATAATAAATTAATTTAATATTTATTGAAATCGGTAAAATAGACGATAATACCAATCGAACTGGTTGAACCGCGTACTGGTTGGCTCGTCCGGTATGATTGCCGGTACCGTATTTAGAACACTGCAAATTTCCTTATTAACTTTCCATTCTCTTCATTCTTCATTCTTCATTCTTCATTCTGTCGAGTTCGACACTAAAAATTCTTTTTCTGAAGATTTTCGGAGACTCTGATTTCTTTCTGCCTGCTCGATTAAACACAATTTCGTTCATTACTTCTCATTTGTATAGTATATTTTGAATTTTTGACCAAGAAGAACGATTGAAAATGGATCCTGATTCAGTGAAATCGACTCTTTCTAATCTGGCTTTCGGGAATGTGTTGGCTGCTGCAGCTCGCGATTATAAAAAGGTCATATACTTCTCTATCCATTGTTGTTCTCCCATTTTTGTGCTTCTGCGTGAAATGAAAAGTGGGTTTGGTTGCATTTCTTTGTGTTTCATCATCCATAAAATAATTTTTGTGGGTCTATTTCTTTTTCCTTGTTTAAACATTTAATCCAGATTTGTTTTTTTATAATGTGTACCAGCCGTAGGTTATCAGTTGATTGATCAGACGAAAATATTTAAATTCATGTAACCTGCTGCAAGATTTAGTTTATCTTCATCTGGTTTTTGAAATTTATGCTCATTCTTTACTGCGTTTCATTTCGTGGATGATGAAACTCATAATTTTGGGTTGATTGAAACTCTACTTCTCAACTGTGATCTAGTAAAGTTGCTTAATTAGGGAATATATCTCAGCAAATTACCATAAAGAAACACTTATTTCACTCAGATTTAGGATCTCAATGCCATGACTTTTATAGGAAATGCTGGCTAATGAGAAAGCGCAAGCATCAAGCTCGGCTAACGAGGAAGTCGATCTAGATGAATTGATGGATGTAAGCGAACAATCTCTTCAAATCCCCCTACGATTTTATTTTCTTTCTTTTTTTATTTATGTTTTTTACATGTGTCCTTTGTCTTTTGGCCCAGGATCCCGAACTAGAAAAATTGCATGCTGATAGGATTGCATCCCTTAAGGTTTGTATTAAGCTTTCAAATGAGTTTTGAGTTGCCTTCAAGAGATTTTGCATACTATACTGATATTCCATACAGAAAGAAGCAGAAAAGCGACAAAAATTAAAGATGCAAGGCCACGGAGAGTACAGGGAAATTACAGAAGCAGACTTTTTAAGTGAAGTTACGGGCAGTGAAAAAGTGATTTGTCATTTCTACCACCGAGAGTTCTACCGTTGCAAGTAAGAACATGTTGCCTTATTGTCCCACAGTTGAAATGTTTGTATGAACTGAAGTCGTGGAGCGTAAGTCGATATTTGGATAGTTGGATATTAGAGGCCTGGTATAAAAGAATGTGTGAGTCCTTGTGTTTTTAAGGAAATGTTTACTTGCTCCTCTTCTCTGAAAAACAGTTGTACAAAATGCCTCTTATCCTTCTAAAGAACTGACATGAAATACTTATGTAATATTTTTGGTGCATATTCTATAGGATTATGGATAAACATTTAAAGTCCCTTGCTCCAAGACATTTTGGTACCAAATTCATCAAATTGGATGCTGAGGTCAGTGTAGGCTGCATGCATCCAATTCAAGGATGATAGTAAATTTTGAAGGAGCTAATATCTTGTTTTTTGTCGTTTTATGCAGAATGCTCCTTTCTTTGTGGCTAAGCTTGCAGTGAAAACATTACCATGTGTCATACTGTTCAGGTCCTTCATGTCATTACTTCTTAATTGTTCCACATATGAATCTTATATTTCACAATTACTGATTTTTCTTCTTCTTTTTCCTTTTCCGTCCCTTTTCTTTTTGCACAATGATGGCACAATATAACATGTTGATGCACTATCTCATTTTTCCTTACTTCATGGTGTTCCATGAAGTCCTTCTCTATAGTCCTAAGTTTGTATATTATATTGAGTAGCTATTAAAGATAAAAGGGTCGCAAATAATGTCCTTGAGAGAAGTATATATGTAACAAAAGCTTCTAGTCTGAATCTGGACATTGTAATGAGAGTATTTGTAATTTCAAAGGATAATAGAAGAGATTTTATAACTAGGCTCTCACGGGATTATTTATTTATTTTTTTAATTTAATAATTATCACATGTAATTTGTATGCTAAGGGAGCATATGTTAAATAATTTTGGAACTTTATTCCCGCTTTATCCAGGAAAGGAGTAGCAACAGATAGAGTGGTCGGGTTTCAGGACTTGGGGGGAAAAGATGATTTCTCGACTAGAACCCTTGAGATTCACCTGGTGAAGAAAGGTAATTCTTAGCTTTAATTTGCTTTTCGGAGTACCTGCACTAACCTCGTTATAATTAATAATCCAAGTTGCCATTTTTTTTTTTCAGGAATAATTGAAGAGAACAAACGGGAGGAAGAGGATGATGATTATCTCGAAGGTCAACGTAGGACAGTGAGATCATCTGTGAATCATGATTCTGATTCTGACTAAGGTCGACGCTAGGAAGTAGGAACTTGCAGGTTCACAAGAAGCTTGCTCAACGCAAAATTTGAAACTAGGTCACGATTTTTATGTGCATTATAAAAAATTGCAATGCCGGTGTTGAAGTAGTAAGTTAAGCCTTAGCAAGTGAAATTTTCTAGATTATCGCGAAACAATTTCTCAGGTTGTGTACTGTTATTCTACTTGGTGGCTGTATAATCGTCGAACACTTGTTGGACAGTTACTTGCAACAAATATATGGTGTGAAGATGTGAGGCTAAACCAAATCCGGCTCGGCTTCTGAAAATCGTGTTGTCTCTATAGTGTCTCATTCACCATGTTCATAATTGAAAGCATCAGTCCTCTTCATATTGTATGCAAAGGTCAATGTCTTATTATTTTCATTATTATTTTTAGGGAAAATTACACTTTGTCTACCGAACTATCCGCGTTTTTACACTTTGCCCATTCAACTTTTTTCGGTGACACTTTACCCCTTGAACTTCAAATTTTCTTGCACTTAACGACTTTCAGCCACCGGAGATGCAAAATCAAGGGCAAAATTGTTATTTATACCTTAGGGGACACCTTAAATTAGTCTTCACGAGTACACTTTGTCTACCGAATTATTTGTGCTTTTACATTTTGTCCTTGATTTTGCATCTCCGGTGGCCAGAAGTCGTTAAGTGCAAGAATATTTGAAGTTCAAGGGGTAAAGTGTCATCGCAAAAAGTTGAGTGGGCAAAGTGTAAAAACGCGGATAGTTCGGTAGACAAAGTGTAATTTTTCCTTATTTTTATTATATTTTATTTGGTTTGGTCATAAATAACGAGATGAGCTTCGTTGAGCATAAAATAAGATGAAAATTAATTGAATAAAGAAGAGAGAAGAAAATGATGCTTCGACCAAATTTCAGACAGGTTGAAAAAAGGAAAATGAGAACAAAAAATATTTATTTGTTTGTACGAGTTTCTGAGAATGGCACGTTGAAACGAGAATAAAAGAAAAGATATTGTTATGAGATGGCAAAGTTCAATAAATGGAAAAGTTCCATCTGTGGCTGCTTGTCTTCCAGCCCACGTTTCCAGTCACATAAAATCACAAAGTGATTCTCACCCCTAAACTATTTGTGATTCTCACCACTACACAACAATCCGTTGATGGATTATGGCAGCGTTTTCTGATATAATCATAAGCATGAGAAAATTGTGATATAAATATCTTTTTATTTTCATGGCTCATTTATATGAATCTATAAAGAAGTTGAAAACATA
>BKCP01002224.1:3359160-3375444 GCA_008636005.1 Striga asiatica
GGGGCAATCCAGATCTGTAGAATCGGCGCCCCCCTCTTCCGACGAGTGAATCTCGCGCAATCCAAGCTATTCTGACTGAGTCGCGGCTAGGGCCTTCTTCTCTGCCCCTTTCGGAGTCCTGTGGGATCGTGGCTGGCCGTGGTTCTTGTCACCAAGCCTATCCTCTCGGCTCCGGAGGGGTCGTCGGCCATTTTCAGCCCAGTCGCGGGAGCCCACCGAATTGTTGACGTCCCGATCTCGCGAGCTCCTTTTCAGCACCCTGGAGGTGCGTGTTTGGTCAGCTTCTCGGGGGTCAGGTCTGCTGGGCCGGACTGCTCGGTTGCGAGCCGCTTGGTCCTTCCTTGGTCTCTTGTCTCGAGTCCTCCGGCATTTTCTTGGTGGTTCCCCTCTTTTCCCCTAGTCCCGAAGCTATTTGGGTTCAGATTTAGATGAAAACTCGTCTAGGCGGTTTGAGTTGCCGCAGTTTTCGAATTTGAAGTCTAGTTTTGCTGCTCGTTTGAGGTTCTTGGTTGTGGATGGGACTCGGTTGTCAGTTTTGGTGATCGTATGGTTCGTTTGCTAGTTTTAGGGGAGGTTTTACTCTAGTATATTAGGTGTGTGTAGTTTTACTGTTTTAGTCTTATTTTGTTTTTGTTTTGTTTCGTTAAGTCCAGCGGTGTCTGGCATTTAGTTTCCCTTGTGGAATTTTATCTCCTTTTTGGAGTTGTGTTTGTTTTTCATCTCCTTATTAGAGGTTATACCTTTGGACACTTGTGTTGTTCCAAGGGGTAGGTCCAGGTTGTCTGTTTCCTTAGTGTCAGTTGACACTCTTTTTGTACTCTTTTAAGTTTTCTAGTTTTATAATATTTCTATTTTTAGTTACAATAAATATATGTTTGGTAAACTTAACTGAAATCAAAAGCTTAATAATCTCAAAGCATAAAATATAGTAGCCGAAAGTTTGTGAATTGAGATGCTATGTGACATAACATTAATTTCATAGTGTTTCATAAAAGTTATCATTATATATGGCAAATTCGACCAGACATGTGGGGTATATGCTTTTTCACCATTGATTTGCACACACTCAACATTTACATGAGTGTATGCGAAATTAAGGGTGAAAATGTATGTAGGAGCCGTGCCCCACATGCAAGTAGGAATTCTGTTTTATACATACGATAATGATGTCATCGCATACAGATCATTCTTTTTTAAATTGTTTCCATTGTGGGTGATTGTTGATCTCATTATTAAATAACAAGGTTCTAAAAGGCTCGAGACGTTCGGTGAGTTGGAGTCTAGCGTCTAGAGCGTCAAGGCGGGAATTAGTTGGGGTCTAGGCAGGGTCATAAAAGTACTTTAAAATTATGCATAATTAACTTACAAACTTTATTTTATAAAATAATAATTAGTATAGTTAAATACCAAGATTTTAAAAAATATTATACTTATTATATTTTATAAAAGTATTTTTTTGATTTTATAATTATTGTACATTTTATGTTTAAAATCAAATTTATTTTTATTATATTTTGGAAAAAAGTATTGTTTACTATATATATTTGTAATGTACTTAGAAATTAGGATTAGCCTTTATGACATGTTGGTATGAGTGAATGATAGGGAATGAAATGATCATTCCTTCACTCATTCCCTATCCCATGATTGGTAAACTTTTTTGAAAGGAATGACCATTCTATTGGGAATCGCAAAACCTATCTCTGTGGGATTACTCATTCCATAGCAAATGCAAGGTTTTCTCATTCCCATATTTGTAGGAATCAATTTTTCAAACAATAAAATTAATAAATAATAAAAATAAATAAATAAATATATAACATATACTAAAAATCATGATTAAATTATATAACATAAAATTATTTTAAAAAGTAAATTTCAAATAAAAAATTTAAAAATTTAATTTTATTTATTGTTCATATTTTAAATAGATATATTAACAATTTCTACAACAACAACAACAAGAAGTTGTTAAAATCCCAAGGTCGGCTATATGGATCTCATCTTGCCATTGTGCTCGATCAAAACACATATCATCATTCAAATTTAAATAGTTTAAATTATTTTTTATTGTTTTCTTCCAAGTTTTCTTAGGTCTACCCATCCCTCTTTTATTTTCCGTTCTTAATTCGAATGTTTCTGTCCTTCTCACTGGGTCTCGAAGTCTCTCCTACGCACATGTCTAAACCATTTTATATATAAATAAACCGAAAAAATACATTTATAAATAATTTTAAAATATATTATTTTATTTTTATACATCATATATATTATATATTTATTCATAAATTGAACTATAATATAAAAAATATATATTCAATCACATATACTTATAGGGGTTTATGTAATGATATATTTGTATTAGTTAATAGGTATATGAATACACAATTCACTAATATATTATGTAATATATATGAGTGTAGCAATACGAAAATATATTTATTAAAATATAGTATAGTTTGTTAAAAAATAAAATAATTTTATTATTATCATAAATAAAAAATAATATTAATATAAATATTAATTTTTTTTATAAAATAATGATAAATGATAATTTCATTCCATTCAGGTCTTATTCCTTCTGCATACCAAACACATCAATGAAAAAACTTGTTTTATTCATTTCTCATATTCATTCCATACATATTAAATTTCATTCTATTATACCAATCATACAAGGTTGGCCCAACTAAAGTATATATAAATATCTATTGGGTGAGTGCGTACTGGAGTAGCCAAGTCATAAATGACAAATCTAGAGGGCTGCAATAGGCTTTGAAGCAGCTCAAACAAATTAAAGGGTGACATCAGGATTTTGCATTATTGGATTAATTTTAAATGCAACAAATTTTTAATTTGGTTGATTGAGGTTTTTGGACATGTCCTTACCACCTATGATGATAATACTATAATAGTCCAAAAGTGAAGTCCACGTTATGGGTTTGGATGGGTTTAGTGGTGTATGAAAAGAATCGTAGTAAGATTGCTTGATAGAAGAATTTGAAAATTGAATGATTGGATACAAATTATTTTTTTATACCAAATAACTTAGTTTCGGAATATTATATATATATGTACATATTTAATATATTTAAACAATTCCATATAAATCTATTTGCTATTTTCTTTCTATAATGTGCATATACTCTTACTTTTTCAAAATTTGTGCTTTGTTTATATTATTTTCTTATATGTTTTAAATAAAAATATTATAAATAAAATTAATGATGTATATAAATTAGTTTTGGGAATTTAAAATAATATTGTTGGTTCACTTAGTTATTTGTTATAAATTGTTATATATTGTTCTTTATTTATTTTTTTCAACTTCAATGAAATATATAATTTTTTATTTTTTATTTTACATTTAATTATTTTACCAATTATTAATGTAACACACGGGNTTTTGCACCTGGCAGACTAGCTCAAGAGATGTTAATTAATAAGAAATTTATATATAAAAAATAAGAATATAAGTTTTTATTTAATTATTTAAACACTTAATAAAAATTATTATTTTTATCTAAAATAACATCTGATATAGCCACATAAGTATAGCCCGGTCCAGAAGCTCCTTAACCAACAAACCACTCGCATTACTCGCGTGTCGACATGATTCAGCCGACATGCCCAAATCGACTTTCCCTAAGGAAGATTTTACTAAGAGCAATCAAGCAGAGATGGGTCTAGTCGACTCCCTCGAGTCGACCTTGACCTATCGACTCTCACTAATCGACATCAGTAAGAAGAGGAACAACGAGAGTACAGCTCCCGTTCATCCAGATATTCTAAGTCGACCCCAAGAAGTCGACTTAATTAAGACGACTCTCTGAAGATGACTTCAACTCAAAGAACTAGTCAAGCGTAGCCTCCGAACTCGCACATACCCACGAGTCGACTTCTTAGATCTCGAAGTCGACTCCACATACCTCGAGTAACAAAGATATGACGACGACTCATCACACTTGTAATACACTTGAAATCCTACCTATTATGAAGGATAAGAAGGAATCTAGCGGTGACTCAGCACTAAGGGGAGACGAATCGACCAGGGCATTTTGGACCTTCTAGGTCCACCGATTGGGGTATTTTGGGTACTCTGCGTAAGTGTTCACTCCTATATAAAGGAGATGAGGTAACCCTAAACCCTAACTCTCATTCACTCCCACTCTCCCCCATAGCTGCTGCGCAGCCCCTCTTCATCACTCTCATACTGACTTGAGCGTCGGAGGCTCTACGCCGGAAACACCTCCGGCGTTGAGTTTTTTGCAGGTATTCTTGCGGTCTAACAACGGTTTAAAGACGGTTCAAGCAGATCTGAGCTCACAACCACCGGTTTACTCCAGATCCAGAAGTAGACCCATCATTTGGCGCCGTCTGTGGGGAGTTCTTAAAGGAAGGAAGAGCTTCACACCCAGTTCCGATCTGTTTGACAATGGCGGAGAAGGAGAGCTTGCAGAGGAACCTGAGCGAGGACTTCAGAGGGGCGTGGATGGACAAGAGGCCACCACCACTTCCCACTACCAAACACTCCATAGTTCAGATGACAGGAATACCGCAGTTCGTAGGACTTCCACCGCCCGGGCCGACGTTGGGCGGAGAGACGCCTGTTACTCCAACCGGCGTGAAGTTGCAGGTGTTGACCCAGATAGGGACAAGTCAAAACCCTAATCCAGGAGGGGAGAAGGAACTAACGGAGATGTCTCGGCGTGAAGGAAAACAGATACAGGAAATGCAGGACCAAATCCAACCCCAGGTCGAAGAGCAGACCTTGACGATGACGAGAAGTGAGATGCAGAAGATGATCGCTGAGGCTGTAGCGGCCCAGATGAAGCAAATGGCGCAGGTCGAGCAGCAACCTCGAGTCGAGAACCCACCTCGAGTCGAGCAGCAGACCCGCGTTGAGTATCAGCCTCGAATTGAACAGCAGCCTCGTGTCGAGCAACAAGCCCAGTCGAACGTGCAACAGAACAGGAGGGTGGACGAGGAAGAATCCTCCGTTCGAACTGTCAATCCGCAGGCGAGGGACGAGACGTTAGAACAACTGCTGGCGCAGGTTCGCGACTTGCAAGCTCGAGTCGACGGGAGGAAGAGCAGGGGAACCAAAGAACACCCATTTGCACAGCAGATCCTAAGAGCCGACTTACCCAAAGGCTTCAGAGAGTTGAACATATGGTATGACGGAACCACAGATCCATCTCGACATTTGAGGAGTTTTGAGAATATGGCCGTGCTTCATCGTTACAGCGACCCAGTACAATGCCGCGCCTTCCTGACGACTTTAACGGGGTCGGCCCAAGACTGGTTCCATCAATTGCCAGCGGGGTCGATTCGGGACTTTGATGGGTTCAGCTCGAATTTCCTTAACCAATTCGCAAGTGTGAGGGTGCAGGAGAAGTCTTACCTCTCGTTAATTAGCATGCAACAGAAGAAAGGCGAGTCATTGCGGGAATATGTGGCGAGATTTACCGAGGCATGTGTCGAGTGCCCAACAGCGACAGAGGAAATTAAGTCGGGAGGGTTGACGAGGGACTGCTGCCAGGATTGTGTAAGAACTCCTTGGCCAAACGACCTGGTAGGAGTTTTGACGAGGTGCTGGGAAGATGTGCCAAATACATGAACGTCGAGGAGGCCGAGGTCGACTACTTGCAGAGCATGAAGATGGCTCAAACCGACAGTCGGGACGACAGGAAGGAAAAGAAGTCGACAGGAGATAGGAGAGGGTCCCCGAGAGCTGATAGGGGTGAAGGCAGGTCTAGAGGATGGAGACCAACTCAATACACACCTCTGTCGGCTCCTCACGCGAGAACTTTGGAGGTTATGGAGAGGAAAATCCGCGACGATGTGGTAAGGTGGCCGCGGACGAGGAAAGATGGACCTTTGAAGCCCAAAAGCAACCTATACTGTCGGTTCCACAAAGACTATGGGCACAACACAGACGACTGTCGACACTTAAAAGACGAGATTGAGAGGTTGATAAAGGCGGGTCACCTGAAGGAGTTTATATATAAGGATCGAGAGAGGACAAGTAGGAGACGAGAACGAAGTAAGAGCCCTCGCAAGAGGGCAAGATCGCCAGAAAAGGAAGAACTCCCACCGAAAAGAGGAGTCATTAACATGATCTTTGGAGGGTCGACTGATGGAGACTCGAATCGAGCAAGGAAGGCCTATGCTCGGGGCCGATATGCGAAAGTCGAGGTGCAACAAGTCGAGGAAAGCGGACCAGTAATGAATTTCGGACCGGCAGATATGGGTGAGGTCGAGAGGCCGCATAATGATGCCCTAATGATAACGGCGCAGATATCGGGGTACGAAGTGCAAAGGGTGTTTGTCGACACTGGGAGTTCTGTGAACGTAATTTTCTATGACTGCCTCAGAAGGATGGAGCTTGACATTGAACTTACGCCCCTACATACGTCACTCTTCGGATTCAATGGTTCGGAAGTCGCTCCCCTAGGAGAAACAATGCTCGCTGTCGTCCTAGGGGAGGGTGACCTAAGGAAAGTCAAAATGGTGAGATTTGTCGTGGTTGATGTCGAGTCGGCTTATAACGTGATTCTGGGGAGACCAGCGCTCAACGCATTTCAAGCAGTTGTGTCAACCTATCACATGAAGCTGAAGTTTCCAGTAGGAGATCGAGTGGGAGAGGCTCGAGGAGATCAAAAGTTGTCGAGAACATGCTACCAAATCGCAGTCAAAACCAATCAGCGTACCGAAATCAGAGAAGGCAAAAAACCAATGACGAGCGAGAAAAGGCCGAGGGGGAGTGACCTCGAGCCTCACGAAGAATTGATGGAGATTCAAATTGGGGAGTCGAAAGAACAAACCACCAAAGTCGGGAGAGAATTAGAAGACGAATTGCGAGAACAGTTGGTGGGGTTGTTGAAAGAATTCAGGGACATATTCGCCTTTTCACCTGAAGAACTAACCGGAATCGACCCAGAAGTGATGGAGCACAAACTCAACGTTGACCCCCTCAGAAAACCTGTGAAGCAGCGACTCAGGCACCACGGCGCTGAAATCGATAGAGCAATCGAAGTCGAGGTGGATAAGTTGCTAAAAGCCAAACATATCAAGGAGATCCAATTCCCCGAATGGATATCTAACACAGTTATGGTGAGGAAGGCATTGAACAAATGGCGTATGTGTATCGACTTTCGCGACTTAAACCTGGCTTGTCCTAAAGATCATTATCCTTTGCCGAGAATCGACCAGCTAGTCGACTCCACGGCCGGTTGCGAGTTGCTGAGCATGATGGACGCATCTCAGGGATATCATCAAATCCCTCTGGCTCCGGAAGATCAGAGTAAAGTAAGTTTCGTGACGAGTAAGGGGACGTATTGTTACGTTGTCATGCCCTTTGGCCTCAAAAATGCAGGAGCAACCTACCAGCGATTGATGGATCGAATGTTCAAACCCCAGATTGGTCGAAACATGGAGGTATACGTTGACGATATCCTGGTGAAAAGCAAATCCTCGACTTCACACCCAGACGACTTAAGGGAAACCTTCAACACCCTTAGGGCGTTTGGGATGAAGTTGAACCCGAGCAAATGCGCCTTTGGAGTGAAAGCAGGACGATTCTTGGGATATGTTGTCACAGAACGAGGAATCGAGGTAAACGGAGACAAGGTGAAAGCCATACTCGACATGGCTCCACCGCGAAACGTCAGAGAGGTCCAAGTGCTGACAGGAAGGATCGCAGGCTTGAGCAGATTCATCGCTCGGGCAGCCGAGAAGAGTTTTCCTTTTTTTAAACTACTCAAGAAAAAGACGGTTTTCAAATGGAGTGACGAGGCACAGATGGCCTTCGAGAAGTTGAAAGAGTTCCTGGGCGAACTGCCCTTGCTGACCAAACCAGAACCAGGTGACGAGTTGATTCTGTATATCTCAGTAGGAGAGTTCGCTTTGAGTTCAGTGTTGCTGCGGGAAGATGGAAGTTCCCAACAGCCTATTTATTACACAAGCCGAGTACTCCAAGGTGCCGAGACGAGATATCCGGAAGTCGAGAAAGCCGCCTTGACACTTGTTATAACAGCCAGAAAGCTGAGGCCTTACTTTTTGAATCATACGATTGTGGTGAGAACGAACTTTCAGTTGGGAGAAACGCTGGGTCGACCTACTGTCTCAGGTCGACTCGTAAAGTGGGCAGTTGAGCTAAGCGAATATTCTATCAAGTACGAGCCGAGGCGAGCCATTAAAGCCCAGACTCTAGCTGATTTCATTCAAGAGGGAACCAAAGGGGAAGAAAGGAGATGGACAATGCATGTCGATGGATCCTCGGCCGCAAAAGGATCTGGCTTGGGAGTCGTCCTCGTATCCCCCGAGGGCGAACAGCTCGACTTCGCGATTAGAATGGGGTTCAAAGCCTCAAACAATGAAGCTGAATACGAAGCGCTTATCAAGGGAATACAACTAGCGATTGGAGGCGGAGCAACAGAAATCGCAGCACATTCCGACTCGCAACTCGTCGTCGGACAAGTGCTGGGAAACTGCGAAATCAAGGAGGAGAGGATGTCGAAATATGTCGGGGAAATTCAGAATCTCATACAAGGGCTGGAAAAGTTCGAATTGATACAAGTCCCGCGAGAAGAAAACAAACGAGCCGACTGGCTCGCTAGGATTGCGAGCTCAAATGAGGGAAAAGTGGGAAATCACATCACTACAATGCACCTGGAGGGAAGTGTTCTTAACGAAGCTATGGAAGTTGACGAGAAGGACGACTGGAGAAAGTCGATTCGCGAACTCATGCAGGGTCGAGTTCCTGTAGGAGACAAACAAGAAGCGGAAAAGGTGGCCCGATATCTAAGCAAGTATTTCGAAGTCGACGGGGTCCTATACAAGAAGTCGATGGTCGGGCCTCATTTAAGATGTGTTTCCGAAGATGAAGGAATCCTGGTCCTAAGAGAAATCCATGAAGGATGCTGCGGAGCACACATCGGATCACGAGCCCTAACTGGCAAAGCTCTGCGAGCAGGCTACTATTGGCCCAAAATTCGAGCAACGGTCGAGGAGTTAGTTCAGAAGTGCGAGAAGTGCCAGCGTCATGGCCAAATCACTCATGTTCCAGCAGAATATATGACGACAATCAACTCTCCGATTCCCTTCGCACAATGGGGAATCGACTTGGTAGGACCGTTGCCGATGGGGACGGGACAAAGAAAGTTTCTAGTAGTTGCGGTCGACTATTTCAGTAAATGGGTCGAGGCGGAACCCTTAGCACGAATCACTGAAGAAAAGATGATACAATTTTTATTCAACAACATTTGCTGTCGATTTGGAATTCCGAAAGTGTTAATTTCAGACAATGGAACTCAATTCCAAGGAAAACGGATCCAAGCATGGTGCCTCGACATGGGAATCAAACAGAGATTTGCGTCAGTCGCACATCCACAGGCAAACGGGCAAGTTGAGGTGACTAATCGAACTATCCTTCAAGGACTGAAAAAACGACTGGACAAAGCGTCGGGAGCCTGGGTCGACGAATTGCCAACCGTCCTATGGGCCTATAGGACGACTCCAAGAAGTTCAACGGGACAATCCCCATTTCACATGGTCTATGGGATGGATGCGTTGTTACCAATTGAAGTCGGTCTCGACTCCCACAGATCAAAATTCTACAAGGAAAAGAAAAACGAGGAAATGATAGAAGAAGCTTTGGACCTAATTGAAGAAGGTCGAGAGGAAGCCTGGGTGCGATCTGTCGAATATAAACAAAAGATGCGAGCAGCCTTCGACAAGAAGGTCCGGACCAGGCGATTTCAAGTGGGGGATCTTGTCCTCAAACGAGCCGACGCTCTAAAACATGTCGGCAAGCTCGAAGCCAATTGGGAAGGACCCTACACAATCACAAAGGTGCTCGAGAGAGGCGCATACGAACTTGAGGATGGAGAAGGTCGATAACTCCCGCGATCCTGGCATGTGATTCACCTCAAACGCTTTTACGCTTAAGGCAATATTTCGAATTACTCTTTGTACTGAACAATGTCTGAATTGAATCCAATGATGAAATGAATTTGTTTATGCTTCAATTATGTTTCTTATATTTACAAGTCGACTCCAATATGAATGCATGAGAAATTGAATTTTTCAAAACGGATATGAAGCCGACTAACTTTCCAATGATTATGAAATCAACCAACACAACTACGAAGTTGTAAAACTCTCGAGCGGAATCTCGAGTAGGCTACGAAGCCTCCGACTACGAAGTCGATCAACACAACTACGAAGTTGTCAAACTCTCGAGCGGAATCTCGAGTAGGCTACGAAGCCTTCGACTACGAAGTCGACTAACACAACTACGAAGTTGTAAAACTCTCGAGCGGAATCTCGAGTAGGCTACGAAGCCTTCGACTATGAAGTCGACTAACACAACTACGAAGTTGTAAAATCCTCGAGTGGAATCTCGAGCACAACCATTAACAAACGGAACTCTCGAGCGGAATCTCGAACAAGTCATAAATCTCATTCATAACGTCGATAAAAACAATTATATAATGGACGTGTTTACGAGAACGAATATTCTCGAACAAACAAATTTGATACACATCTAGATAACGAACACTCGACACAGCTACGAAGTTGTTCAAATCGTTGCTCGACTTCGACCAGCTCGCAAGAAGGGTTGGGAGAAGACGAGTTGAAAAACTTACGTTTCACAGCTACGAAGCTGTTCAAATCCTTGCTCGACTTCGACCATCTCGCAAGAAGGGTTGGGGGGAGACGAGTTGAAAAACTTACGTTTCACAGCTACGAAGCTGTTCAAATCCTTGCTCGACTTCGACCAGCTCGCAAGAAGGGTTGGGAGGAGACGAGTTGAAAAACTTACGTTTCACAGCTACGAAGCTGTTCAAATNGAGAAGACATGGAAAACAAACAGCAAAACAATTGGGAATGCAGCACAAGCGATGAAAGAAAAAAAAGAGAGGATTATATTGATATGAAAATCCATTACACTAGCAGCCGTCTCGACCCTTACAGATCTTGAAAATGGGCCGAGGCGACGAAAAATAAAAAAACAAAAACGAACAAAAGCAATCAAAAGCAATGGCACAGCCCCAAAGTAAATAACGCTACTAAGACTCGGCATCCGACTTCTCAGCAGCGTCATCTCCACCTTCCATCGCCACAGTAGCAGACTTCTCCCCATCAGCATCCTTGTCGACCAGAGGCTCTGTGCCCTGCTGCTCATCCCCCACCTCGACTGCCTCTTCCCGACTAGCCCCACTTGCCCCGACTAATTCGGTCGGACCAGACAAGGGGGTGGGAGGGACCTCGAGTTGCGTGCTCAAGCCGGCCTTGCGGATGGCCCAAGCCTCGAGTCCCGACCACCAGGGATAATCATCGGGGAGAGAGTCGTCTCCTGAATAGCCCTCAGGGAAGGGAAGCGTCTCCTTAACCGCCTCGCGGTCGAGTTTCCCCTCGAACTCAGAGCCCGCCACCACCGCCTCCCACGCGGCAAAGGTATGCTCGAAATACTGAAGGGTGGCGGGACAGAGCTTGTCAAGAAAGGCAGGAGAGTTGCAGAAGGCCTTGACGAGCTCCTGACGGTAGGTTTCGAGGAAGACGGCGCCCATCGGGGACTTCAAAAACGTCCTGCGCCCCGCCTCGACACCGTTCTCCCTCTCGCCTACGGCCTCGTCACGAGCCTTGTCGAGATCGGCCTTGAGCTTATCATTTAAGTGCCGAAACACCGCCTTGTCGGCCTTCAGTTTGTCGACAAGGGCCCTCGAGGCCTCTAAGTCCTCCTTCAGCGCCTCGATCTCTTGGCGCTGAGCCTCGCACTTGTCTTCAAGGGACTTGGTGGAGGCAAGGGGAGCCTTGCTAGTCTCCTCGAAGCAGGGAAGCGCTGCGGCCAGGAACTGCCAACGAAAGCAAAAACATTAAAAATTGGTAAAAATTTGAAGTTAAAGAACGACGATAAGAGTTTAAAGATAAGAAGATTACTCGAGAGAGGCACAGAACGGCGTAGTTCGAGCGCTCATAAAGAGTCCCCTCGACACGCTCCTTGTCGACGTCGGGGATAGTGGAATGGAGGTACTGGGCCACCTGATAGGGCTCAGGGTGATTCCAAAGACGAGACGGCATCTTGACCGTCACGTCTTGAACTGTAATGGGGGTCTTGGCGGGCTTCTCGACCGCCTTCCCTTTTCCTTTCTCGACCTTTTGGCGCTTCAGGTCGTCCGGGATCAGGACGACGGCCCGGTCGTCTTGGACTCGCTTGCGGGAGCTAGAGCCCGACGGCTTGTTTTGGGCGGTGCCAGGGTTCTCGACCCTGGACTTCTGTGCAGCAGTCGACTCGGCTGCAGCACCAGCTGGGCGCGAAGGGTGAGTGGGAGCAGGGCCACCAGTCGACGGGCCGGACGACTGACCCTTCTTGAGCTCGAAGCGTTTGAGCGCTTTAACTGAAATAATAGAAGAAAAGTTAGCAGGGAGAACACTTAGCAGTCATGACGAAAATAATTATAACTCCTAAATAGTTGCACAGAAAAGAGAGAACAAGGACGGCTTACGAGGGTCATCGAGACGAGGAAGGTCTTCGTAAAAGACGATTCGAGCATGATTAACTAATGCACGGTCTTTTATTAGCTGACGAGCACTGTATGTGTGCTTATTTAACTCGGATAACAGCCGGGCAAACTCGTCAGAGTGAGGCCGTTTATTTTGCTTCACCTTCGAGGTGATCCATTTATTCACAAAGGGATATGCACCAGGAGCAGGTCGAATGAAAACGAACTTCGATTTCCACTCGGTGACATTTGATGAAAGATCGTCGAGAAAGGTGACGCCGACACGACGACCCAGGCAATGAGCGCCTTTGGAAAGACGATAGCCATAACAGTAGAAGAAAAAGTCGGGTGAAAAGAAATTGAGTGTTATTCGGGAGACGACTATGAAGGCTATCATAATGCGGATAGCATTTGGAGAAAATTGGTTTATGGGGATATTATACATGTTACTTATTAACAAGAGTTCGTCTTGGATAGGGAAGCGAAGGC
This sequence comes from Striga asiatica, assembly GCA_008636005.1. NCBI lineage: Eukaryota > Viridiplantae > Streptophyta > Magnoliopsida > Lamiales > Orobanchaceae > Striga > Striga asiatica. The sequence continues at coordinate 3,372,159 of BKCP01002224.1, forward strand.
CGAAGACGACTTGGTCCACAAAGAATGTATGGCAACCAGGAGGAGGATGAGCGAAATCGTCATTGGGACCTGGGGCGACTAACTCCCAGTCGGAAGGAAGCCCGCTAAACTTCCTGAAGCCCTCGACCTCGGCTGCAGGGGCATAACAAAAAGGATTTAGAACAGCTAACCTAGCTAAGGGACAAGCTATCGATACAACATTTTGAAAGTCGAGAAGGGGAGCAATTATTGGTACAGATACAGGGCTCGTTCTATATACAGGGATATCTAAAAACCTAAGAGGAATACCTCGAGGAATGATATCGAGGCGAGGAAGATTCCCTCGAGGAGGGCTTTTAACGAGGTCGACCAAGCCACCCTCCAGGAGTGCTTCGTCGTACTGCTCCCAGTCGGCAGAAGAGGCAGTGGCGAGAGGAGGAGAATGGGAAGGCAGTGAAACCATCTTATAGCCGGTTATCTCGACACAGTCAGAGCTAGAACCCTCGTCGGCTTGACAAGTATAATCGTTGATCTGCTGACCGAGGGAGCCAGAGAGAGGAGACGAGTTGGAAGCTAAAGAAAGAAAAAGGAGGAGAAAGCCGAAGTTAGTAAAATCACGAGTAAGGGCCTACAAGATCGAATCAGGGCGACTCGCGATAATCGACAGAGGAAGAAAGGACAAGAAAGGGGAAATCACTATCTATATGTCGACTTAAATAAACCAATAAGTCGACCTTAGTCGACTCGAGGAGAGAAATTGAAGAAAGAAGACCACTAAGTCGACGAGAGCCGACTCAAAGACAGGTGGAAAGTCGACTGCATATCGGCAATCGACCGATGGTAAAAACAACAAGCTCTTAGCAGATTGTACGCGTAAGGAGATCTAAGTGTGAAATCCATAAGAAATTCGTGAAAAGTATGAAGAACACAGCATGAACTTCAAAAATTCTGGGAATCCAGAGAAAACCAGAAAAAGAGAAACCGACAGAAAAAAAGAGGGATAAGAGAAAATAGCAAACTTACACATGGTGGTTTAGCGGATGGAAGCTTTGAACGAACTTGAAGTTGCCGGAAGCGGGGAACGCCGGGGAAGCCGAAGTGCGAAAATTGCCGGAGAATCTGAAGAAGCTGGAGAAAGCAGGAAGTTCAAGAGTGTGAAAAGTAATTCTTTGAGAAGGGTAAGCGTATTTATATAAGGAAAAGATGGGTGTGGACCGTTGGATCATCAAAGTAGCCAACGATCCTGATGAGGCACGGAATTCGAAGAGGCGGCGAAGGAAATGACGCGCGTCACTTTAGGGTTTTCAAAAGTTTGAAATTTGAAATGGGCCTGTCAGAGTGTCAGACTTATCCGAAAAAGCAATCATGAGGAGGGAACGCACCCTAATCGACCGACAAGACGAGTTGTCGAAGAAGTCAATACGAGTGAGGATTGATGAAAAAGCGACAATTATACTTCACCAAATTTACTCTTAAGCAGTCGACTGCTTAGAGTAATTTTTGGGGGGGGACTAGATGATATAGCCACATAAGTATAGCCCGGTCCAGAAGCTCCTTAACCAACAAACCACTCGCATTACTCGCGTGTCGACATGATTCAGCCGACATGCCCAAATCGACTTTCCCTAAGGAAGATTTTACTAAGAGCAATCAAGCAGAGATGGGTCTAGTCGACTCCCTCGAGTCGACCTTGACCTATCGACTCTCACTAATCGACATCAGTAAGAAGAGGAACAACGAGAGTACAGCTCCCGTTCATCCAGATATTCTAAGTCGACCCCAAGAAGTCGACTTAATTAAGACGACTCTCTGAAGATGACTTCAACTCAAAGAACTAGTCAAGCGTAGCCTCCGAACTCGCACATACCCACGAGTCGACTTCTTAGATCTCGAAGTCGACTCCACATACCTCGAGTAACAAAGATATGACGACGACTCATCACACTTGTAATACACTTGAAATCCTACCTATTATGAAGGATAAGAAGGAATCTAGCGGTGACTCAGCACTAAGGGGAGACGAATCGACCAGGGCATTTTGGACCTTCTAGGTCCACGGATTGGGGTATTTTGGGTACTCTGCGTAAGTGTTCACTCCTATATAAAGGAGATGAGGTAACCCTAAACCCTAACTCTCATTCACTCCCACTCTCCCCCATAGCTGCTGCGCAGCCCCTCTTCATCACTCTCATACTGACTTGAGCGTCGGAGGCTCTACGCCGGAAACACCTCCGGCGTTGAGTTTTTTGCAGGTAATCTTGTGGTCTAACAACGGTTTAAAGACGGTTCAAGCAGATCTGAGCTCACAACCACCGGTTTACTCCAGATCCAGAAGTAGACCCATCAACATCCATTCCCCGTAAGCGTCTTACGGCCTTCTTAGATTGCAATAATGTTTTCAATTTATATAATTTTATATTGATTATAAATTATATATGAATATGAATTTATTCAATTGATCTATATTAATTTAATTATTACTTTTTAATTGAAATATATATATATATATAAATATATATATATATATATATATGTGTGTGTGTGTGTGTTTTATTTACAAATGTAGCTATAATTATTTTTAATTTTATATAAAAAAATGAATCTTAAATTGAATGGTGTATATACATTCAATATGAATTTCAAAATGATAGTCATCAAAAAATAATTAATAATATTCATATTCAAAAAATTGATAGAAAATAAATACATTTGTTTGCACTTTAGTTTACCAAGTATTTTATAATTTGAAAAAAAAATTAACCTAAAAGTCCAAATCAACATATACTACTTGAAAACATAAAAAATTGACATACATGATTACCAAGCACCAAAAATTCAAAATCATCAGAAATTAACACACGAGATTACCAAGCACTAAAAATCAACACACAAGATTGTGAACTAATGAAAATTGACACATATAATTACAAAACACTAAAGGGGAAATTTTTTGTTCACCACAAAGAATTAAATTAATTGCCTATGTACGAAGGGAGAGATAAAATTTGCAAGTCTACCTTTTCAAGTGCATTTAAGTGAGACAAAACAATGGACTGTTACCATATCTTGAGCAAGTAATTAGGAAATATGCATATTATCAATTTCTCTTTCTTGATTTACGTAACTGATACCAATTAAACTAATTTATTTTACATGGTAAAAATTTTCTCTCACATGGTAAGCAACAAAATCTGATTTCACCTAGATTAGATTGCGAAAAAATAGGAAATTTTATTGGTATCATCTTTTAATATTTCCGGTCATATTCACCAGCCGAATAATTATTTTTCAGATACATATACTACAT
>BKCP01002225.1:19765-31966 GCA_008636005.1 Striga asiatica
AACTTTTCCTGAAAAAAAAAAAGAAAAGAAAAGAAAAGAAAAGAAAGATAGAGAAAAAGATAAAGGTCCCTTAATGAGAGGTTCTTTCTCCTTTTGAACACTTCATATAGCTTGCAATGATATATTATGGATGATGCTCCACATCGAAAAAAAAGTCTCGCGAGGACCCAGAAATTGAAGTAGGATGTCGGCATTGAGAGATGCGTGATTGTGATTGATTTCAAAGATGAACTAATTGCGCGGGTTCCATGTGGCTCGAGTCGATTAATCATGACCGAACGAGGTAATTAATGGTTTAGGTCTACTTAGAAATGTTCTTTCTTCTTACAGCAATGATGCTTGTGCTAGGTGATTATTGTAGTTGGTAAAAGTGTGTTGTAAAGTTTTTTCACTTTGATTTCTGAGTGAATCTTCTATTTCATGGATAATTTCTAGAGACTAATAATTATTGTTACATATGATTCATGATCAGCAATGTTGACAATTGGTTATAGCTGTGCGTGTTTTGGTAGCTTGACTATGGTGAAGGTTTGATCTGTTATATACATATTTATCTCATGTAATCCATGTGTTTCAGCTTCTAATAGTGATTTCAACTGGTTTTGCTTAAAACAAAAAGTATGGTTATTTTATTTATGAAGTTCCAAAAGGTCGTGTTGGGTTGGGTTTACAAATTGAGAAATTATAATAGTTAAGAGCATTTCGTCCATACTCTAAAACTTATAAAAATAAGAACTAAAGCAAGATTCTTATAATTGGACCAGTCATCAAACTGGGTTTGATATAGATTCAACAGCTTATTGGTCGAATCAGTTAGGGGTGTTTACGGTCCGAATTGGTCCAGTTTTAGGCCAAACTGGACCTAACGGTTGATTTTTTTTTTTTTTCCATAACCGGACCGGTTTTATCACCACAATCTGGACCGAATTGGACGGTCCGGTTTTACGGTTAACCGGTTAAATTCAAAATCCTTGTTTTGGGCCTTCAATTTTTATTTTTTTTCATTTTGGACTTAATTTTTATTTTTCTATTTTGGGCCCAAAAGAGATTATTTGGGCCTAAAAATTAAGAAAAACAACAATAATGAAATAAAAAATACACAGTTCGTCCCATAAGCATAAAAATACATATTTCGTCCCGTAAATATAAAAATACAAAAATGATGAAGATTAAATTATGCAAACTAAACTCAAACAAGCGTTCAGTTTGCAGTCAGTTTATACACCTAAAATAATAAGAGCAAAGCATTCATAGTGAATGTATTGTATTTGTCGTCCATAGTGAATGACTGAATGTATATATATATATATATATATATATATATATATATATTTGTTATAATTTCTTAATATTTACCGGTCTGGTCCGGTTAATCCGGCGGTTTGTCGCAGGTAATCCGTTAATCGGACCGGTCATTCCGGATTTTTAAAAAAATTAACCACCGGATTTTTTAAAACTTTTTTAACTGACCATTTAACCGATCCGTGGTCCGAATTGACGGTTTTTTTCGGTTAAAATCGGACCTTGAACACCCCTAGAATCAGTGGTTGAACTAATTTGACAATTACTTATTAATTAATTCTTTAAATATTAAATAATACATTTTTTTTGTATAAAAATATCACTAATATAATATGTACATACTTTAAACATGCAAATGATTTAAATAATTAATATAATAAATATTAATAATATATTTAAAAATATGAAAGCTAAATTTATAAAATATAAGACATGTGTCTATTTGTCTATTTTTCTTCTTAAAAAAAAATGTTTTTTTTAACTAGGCCTTTGCAAATGTATCATGCAAGTAGTGGTATTTTTTTTCACTTCATTGTATAACATTATATTCTATATATAGTTAGTGTAGGTCTGTGTTGCTAAAAGAAAAATTCGAATCATCCAACGCCTAATACATTTTTCACCTAAACAAGTCACTCAAGTAATGCCGCGCTGCAAGCAAAGTTATTAATAGGAAAACACAAATAGGTTGACAGTAACTAAGTTCCCATAAAATATAAACAAAAAAAAAAATAATATTTATTTTCTTGCGGGAGAATACCTAACCGTAGGGATCGACCTATTATATTAGTTTAACAAAATTGTATACTTATACTACGAAATATCATAATTTTTTTTATAATGTAATGTTTTAATTTAGAAGTATGCATATCTATAAGAAAAGTATAGTTGTCGAACTGTTAAATCTGCATAATAGTAGTCTTGTTGGTTTATATTTTACACTAGAGTTTCCATGTAAAATATAAATGACTAGCTTAGTAATCTTACATTATTTTCTGCTGAAATTTGATTTTTATTTTTTGAAAAAAAATCTGAATCCACATCCATTTGCCTCAATGATGGATCTCATCAGACTCATCACCCACTAATAAGGTGAAGTTGAAAACAGAGCAAAAAAATCAATCAGTGGTTGCCTTTATGGTGAGGTGAGAGTAGAAAAGTATAATAAAAATGGAGTAGAGTATTATTATTCCCTTGGCTTTATGCTATCTAATTACCCATTTAGTGGAGAGACATAAATTCTTGTCGGCAAGCATTAGTTACATAAGTCGTCAACATTTTTTTGAAAAATAAAAGTGTGATAACATTGACTACTCACCTACTGCAAATTATACACCCACACAACAAAGGGGGAAAAACTAATAATAATACTAATAATTGGTGGGCAAATTTTAATTTTTTTTTTCAAGAGATTGTACAATTTTCTGGACAGTGCTTATGCTTCATTACACACCACTTTTAATATGGTAAAGCTAAAATAAAGATAAAGGGAGTATAATGATGAATGTAGGAGACAATCCATCTTTTTGTCAAGAATCTTTCTCCACTCCAATGCTAATATAAAGGTGTGTTTAAATAAATATAGGTAGGTCGATTTTTAAATTTGGCCAGATATTGAAAATATATTCTGTAATCTACTCATAGTAATAAATAATTGTGGGTGAAACTAGCATAAAGTAAAAGTATTAGTCATTTCTTTCANTTTCTCTACAAATTTCATTACAACGGATTATTTTCCTTTTCAACTTAATCTATCCAATGTGACATATATATAGTGTTTGATATTCTGGGACTGGCATAGTGCTTGGTTTATTGTCAATATTGATTTGCTAAGATGTCAAAAGAGTCGGGTTACCCGAAATTAAGCTCACCGACCCGAAAGTAATCAAGCATTAGTTTCTATAATCCAAGCCCAAACATGCTGAAAATTTTGTAATAATGTCGTGTTACCCATTGAGCTAAAAACCAATTTGGGCCAAAAATATATAACCTTCATCAATGAATAATTAATTTGTTGGGCTTGCTCATATATAGTTGAACCGGAAAGAAAAACCAATGATCTTTCAATTAATAAGTAATCAACATTACGATTAAAAAAAAATACATATTTACTTCAAGAATGAACCTTATTTAGCGTCCACACTAGTTAACAAAAGTATCATAACGCCTGTTTGACTGTTGAAATCAACTTTAGTAACTTTTTATAACAAGTGGGTTTGGATGTTTGCAGTGTGATTTTTAAAATCTATTAACGTTGGTTAAAAGGTATGATAAGAACATTAATTAAGTGCATTAACAAGTATATAAAAATATGATACACACAAATAATAATAAGCATTATTGATAAATGAATGTGGGTAGAAGGTTTGACAGAAACTGGGGGAAATGGGTGCTGGCCCACTACCATGAAGGATAACATGAAAGAAGGAAAAAAACCCATATGAAGCCCAAATGGGGTTCCATCCCAAAATCAATTGGCGGAAGGAGGAGTAGCCCATTAGTCTTATAAGGTGGGTCTATTTTCCATATATGAACGATGTGGGACAACTCACAAGTGATATTCTAACAAGAATGATACTATTGAACTGTAAACTGAGCTAACAAGCACACAAATATCAACAAAATTTGCTATGTGGTACTAAGAAGTACTACTACTATTGCATTTTTACACCCTACACCCTTTAGTAGTGTAGCACCGAAAATGGTTGGGAAAAGCTTCTTTTGGAAATATGAAAGTAACCAACATCCAAATAATTCAATTGCATCTAATGTGTAGACCAAAAGGTATAGGCCTACTCAGACTATAGCAACTTTTTTTCTTTCATTTATTAAGCTAAATAAATAAAAAATAATAATAAAATAAAAGATGTGGTCCTTCACATTTTGTATTTCATGTCCGTGGAATGTCGATTTACTTGTATGAAACGGGTTCACGTGCTAGGCTGGTCATATGCTTGGAGCAAGCTTAGCATGGTGCCACGTCCGTACACAAACGTCATCGTTGGGACCTTTATGAACAAAGGATGACGTCACTCGAATTCTGGTTGGCAGCCTTTGGGCCTTGGCCACTATCATTTGTTTTGGAGGATATACAATGTTACATCTCCTTCATATCTCAATCCACTTTAATTTGGACTTTGTGATATAAGGTTGACTAGATTAATGTCTCTTAGCTAGGTTATATTGTATGATGGGTTGTATTGTATGAATAAAATTAGTTCTATATTTACAATTAATGATGAGAGTTCAAATGAAATAGTGTTACAACAGTACTCTTCATTACATTTATTTATATTAATAAGGGACGATGAAGAGATTACTATTACACCCTGGACCGTGTGTTATCACATGAGTGAGGGATTCGTTTGGATATAATCACGAATTGAGTAATATCACAAGGGCTGCTATCATGGTTGACAAAACTCGGATAATCCCTTGATTGAGTTGGATAATGCATCCCATTTCACCAATCAATAAATAAGTCATCAATATATATTTAGAATCGGAATGTCACCTTGGATATGTATCTCACTAATTTTTCAATCGCCTCATAACTTAATCCATCATGTAGTAATATGATTATTCGCTATTTATTTTTACTATCCGCAAATGTAAGGCATATCTATATATAGTGGTGAATAGACATGACCACGGTTGGACCGGCCCGTGAACCGGTTCCGGACCGGCCTGCCCTAGCCGATTTTTGAACCGGCCCAGAACCCCTTAAGTGTCGATTATGTGTCGTCTTGTACTCCTTTTTGACTCGCGGGGCTCGGGGTTTTCGACAGGTCATAGTTATAATTTTTTTATTTTTTATTTATTTATTTTTTTATTTTTTAAACGGCGGTTCATCGGGTCAGTTCATTGAACAGACCCTTAGATATAGCCACATAAATTACTGTAATATTAATTAAATATTAAAATAACAACGATTAAATATTATTTAAGTTGATGCAAATTAAGAGATTGATTATGAATTAAAAAATTAAACTAATAATTAATTTATCTAAGAAATAAAAACTTGTGAATAATTAGAGTAAAGCATGATAATGAAATAAAGCATTTAAATTCAAGAAAACCTTATTTAATTTTACCAATCGTAAAGATAATCACCAAATTAATTTAACCTTTCTCTCGAAAAAAATTAAATTATTAATTATTATTTATCTCCTCTCGATCTCAACATGAACAACTAACTACGTAAGTTCCTAGGATTTTTATTGTCTCTTAAGACCCTATTAACCTCTCGGTCTATTTATGCTTTTACATTATAAACTCCTCAATTCTATTAATCAATTATTGCTTTTTGGACTCAACCAATCACAAATATGTATTCATACTAACCATCTACTCATACAATAAAAATAAGTACATAAAATTCATAAAAAAAAAAAGACAAATCGAAAATAATATAATAACAACTATATCATAATTCAATCTGATTACTAACAAATCTAGGAATCTAAGATACCTTTACCCTAGAAACATGCATATCAAACTAGAAAAATATTGACAAAACATTGAGTTCGAAAAGAGAAAAGAAAAAAAAATGTTTATTCGACTTCTTCAATCTCTTATTCATGGCTTTCTTTCTCGTCTTGTGTGTGGTCATAGCTTTCAAAAGTATCTAATTTTTGAAAAACTCTTTATAAAATGTGCCCTAATGTTTCTCAAATACCTAAGATCGAGTCCTAACCGAAATAGGTTAAAAAAACTCGCCTAAAAAGGAAAAAACATGTAAAACCCATTTTTGCCGTGCCCAGGTAAACATGAATCGTGTGGTATATTACACAAGCCACACGACTCATGTGAAAATGCTAGAGTTCAACTTTCAATTATTCGGAACCCACACAACTCGTTTGATGCTACACCCGACTTGTGTTGGTTCTAAACGTTCATAACAACTTAAACCCGACATTTTTAGTACCTGCAAAAGGCCTTAGCCAAATTTCCAACGTCTCTCAGCCCCAGAGACGTCCAGCTCAGAGCACCTTGCCGACCAATGCTCTCGATTTAATGTGGTCGCCACAACAACCTTCATATACTTCCTTTAATACGTATTCTCCGCCCTGGTTAGAAAAACAACGTTGGTGCAACCCCTTTTAGGAGCGTTTATATAATACTCCGTCCTTCACAAAGAAATTTAGAGCCCTTCTCGCAATCGGATCACTTCATATATCCTTATCTGTTATTGGCTTGTTCAGCCATCGCACCAATGCCGACCTCCACTCATCTAACTCTTCACATTCTTCGACCTCCATAATGAGCTTCGATACGCTTGAGCCCATTTCCAATAGAATTACCGACCTGGACTTGCAATTTACCAATGTGACTATTATCTTTGACAAGAGATCTGCCTTAGTATTCTCCCCCATGGGAATTTTCACAAGCTTCGAGGCCATAAAGCTTTTTACCAACAATTTTACATCAGCAACATACCTTCGCATACGATCTTCTTTGGCTTCGTACTCGCCCCTCACCTACTCGAAAACGAGTTGAGAATCAGAATGGATGATTACTCATTGGCCACCTTCCTTTGCCACAATCTGGATCCTCTTGATAAGAGTTTCGTACTCCACCCCATTGTTCAAGGCTTGAAAGATAGTTGGCCGTGCGTCGTGACACGACAAATTTAAATTGATAATGTTTCCCTCAACAAACCTCCACCAACTAGTAAAAGCGACAGGTAAGGGTTGATCCCACGAAGAACTAAATTGTGACTATTCTCATATTAATCGTAATAAAGCTAAGAAAGTAATAAAAATTTGCAAGATTTTTTTTAAATAAAAAAATTAACAAAATAAAATGAATGAAATTCAATTTCCGGTTCAGTTATCATCCAATCTAAATATAACGTTAATCAACTTCAACGCTTTCTTTAAATTGCTAACAAATTACCAACTCTAGTCAAGAACAAACTCTGTCAATTAATTCATTATTCATTCACTCACATAATTTTAATTAACATCACTTCATATCATATCTTTCTTACTTTTACATCAAATCAACCTTAATTATTTTATTTTAAATATTATTTTAATATAAACTCAAAATCAACTAAAAAATAATCATACAACTTTTTTAAAATTAACAATAATAAACTAAAATAATCTAAAGGAAATCAAAACATCTTATCTTATATCCATTTCCAAGAAGTCAAAAGGTTAAAAAAATAACCATCTTATGTTTTAACCGCCGTCAAAAGTCAAAAACCCCGAAAGTAAAATAACCATCTTAGAAGCAGCGGTTCAGAATTCCTTTACGTGTCCACTTTCAAATCCACAACAGCTAACCGCCCTCTTTCCCTCCAAAATGTCCGCCCCCTTTCCAAGCCCCTCCAAATTCCTTTCCGGAGCGAGTCTTCTTGTACGCTTCCGGCGCGCATTAGTACAGCGGATACATCGCCATGTCTTCATCGATCCCCGCCGTCCATCCAGGAAGAGTCCGGGTCCTCAAGCCCGGCGTGGATCCGAAATCCCCGGGCCAGGGGCCGGTTGTGTACTGGATGTTCAGGGACCAGCGGCTGAGGGACAACTGGGCTCTCATCCACGCCGTCCATCAGGCCAACCAAATGAAGGTGCCCGTTGCCATAGCCTTCAATTTGTTCCATCAATTTAAGGGCGCGAAAGCTCGGCATCTAGGGTTTATGCTGAGGGGGCTCAAGAGATTGCACTCTGATCTTCACTCCACTCTCGAAATCCCCTTTTTCTTGTTCCAGGCGAGTTCTCCATTCGGTTTTGTATAATTACTCTATTTTTTTTCCGTTCTTGTTTTGAAAGCGTAATTATGTCTGTTTTTTGTGTTCTGTTTGGTGGTGATTATCTTTTTGTGTAATGTACTGCGTTGAAAAGATACTTCACTGTGATTACAGAGTTCAGGCTGTAGCATAGTAGCAATCATTTGGCTTGGGCGCAGCTTAAGGCTGCTAGATATAATGAGTCGAATGTGCATTGAATGGTAGAAAATGTTGGTAGCTGAAATCTGGCATACTGGCTCGGTAAATTTGTGCTGATATATTGTGTTTTTTCGTTTTGATGCAAGTGGATGATATCTGGCGTGATACTTTATGGATCCTGGAATTTTGGTTTAGGCTCATTTATATATAGTACCTTGTATAAGAAGCTTTGTAAGTACTTGGCTGGTTGAGGTTGTTTATTGCTGAAGTGTCATATAGTGTTAGCTGGAGAGATAAATGATTGGTTGTTACATAACTGATTCCTGGTTACTCACTTTCTTGAGCGTTCAAGCATGCTAAGCAGGGGAACAAACTTGAGAATATGCTTACAGATTGGTTCAGTACTCAACCCAATTCATTTAAGCAATTAATTTTTGGCTTTTGACTCAGAGCATTTAGCTTGTACCAAAATGCTTTATGTGGCCTAAAAGCATAGAAGTACAGGAGAAATAATTTCTTTAACCAAACTAGTGGAATTTGTATGTGTAATGTTACATTTGTATCTGTACCTGTTTTTGAGTCTATACTCTCATCCATTTCCCTATCTCCATCCAATTATTATTACTCAAATTGTTGTATAAGCGTGTAAGAAGCAGCTAAGAAAGCGTTGAGCTAAAGATTATCTATAATCATATGACAGCTGAGAGTTTACTGAAGTATTATTGTATTTGACATTGATTAGAAGGGGATAAAGTTGTTTTGCCATGTCGGCTCATGTTATCTTATCTTGGATTTGATCATAGGGTGAGGCTGTGGACACTATTCCAAATTTCCTAAAAGAATGTGGGGCTTCACTTTTGGTGACAGATTTCTCACCATTGCGTGAGGTTCGGCAGTGGAAAGAGGAGATCTGCAAGAGGGTGAGTGCGTCTGTGTCAATTCAAGAAGTCGATGCACACAATGTGGTTCCTGTTTGGGTTGCGTCCGACAAATTGGAATATGGTGCCAGGACTATAAGGAACAAAATAAACAAGAAGCTTGCGGAGTATTTGGTCGATTTTCCAGAGCTAGGATTTCAGAAGCAGAAATGGTCAACCTCCATTAATTATATAGATTGGGATAACCTCATCTCAAGTGTTGTAAGGTGAGGTTTCATCAGCATATGCTGATTGTACACTCTTTGATTCTTACTATGGTTTAGGCTAAACATGTTGGGCAGTACAACTAACAATATTATCAGGCAAGGAGCAGAAATTCCTGAACTAGAATGGTGTGAGCCAGGTGAACGTGCTGGATTGGAAGTACTAGTAGGGGAAAAAAATGGGTTCTTGAAATCAAGATTGAAGAATTATGCCACGGACAGAAATAATCCTATGAAACCCAAAGCTCTGTCCGGGCTCTCTCCGTATTTGCACTTTGGGCAGATATCGGCACAGAGATGTGCCCTCGAGGCACAAAAAGTTCGAAAACTAAATACGCAGGTATGTGGTTTTATCTGATAAGAATATAATTTGGGAGTCATCCATGATCTATAGTATGAAACATTTGACGTGAAGTTTGTTGGTGACTACTATTATGAAGGCAGTTGATGTTTTTCTGGAAGAGTTGGTTGTACGAAGAGAACTTGCTGATAACTTCTGCTTCTATCAGCCACATTATGATTCTCTACAAGGTGCTTGGGAGTGGGCTCGCAAGACATTAATGGACCATGCAGCTGATAAACGCGAACATTTATACACGTGAGTTATTAAGATGTTGCTCTTGGTGGATTCATTTATTCTGAGATGATTACATCTGTGAGAAATTTTCTGTTCTTTGTAGCCGAGAGCAATTGGAGAAAGCTCAAACTGCTGATCAGGTACGTAATTAGTGCTATAACCATGTATTAGCATTCCCTTGAAACCGGAGTTCACGTATCTAAAGAGATGTAAAACAATGCGAGGCTCAAGTTTTACGTGTCCTTATTGTTGTTTCTTAATTCATATTGACAGAAATCTCGCCTTTTTCTCGTCTTCTCGCAGCTATGGAATGCTTCACAGCTAGAACTGGTTTACTATGGAAAGATGCATGGTTTTATGAGGCACGTGACTTTCTCATGGATCTCTGATCATCATTGTTAAAGGGTGTTTATTTTCATACTTAGACCTTGATGCTTTATGATAAAATCGTATTCACCAATTATTGTTCCTCGACCTCGTAAGAGAGGTTGACTGGAAAAGAATTGTATATAATGTGCTGTTTTGCATGAAGGGTTACTAGATGTGTTTCTACACCCATTACCTATAGGCAGTCAAAAACCTATGCTTTGCTTCTTGGTGGTCCTAATGCAAAAATGCAGTGTGCAAATGTTTAAGTTTTAACTTAAGTCCTATCCTATATTTCAACTGCGCTCGTACAATTTCAGGATGTACTGGGCAAAGAAGATTCTTGAATGGACTAGTGGGCCTGAGGAAGCTCTTGCAACATCAATATACTTGAATGATAAGGTGCAGAAGTTTTTTTGCTTTTCTCCCTTCTTTTGCTCTGCTTGTGTATCCATGTTCTGATACAAAGTATTTTCCCATTTATATTGTCTCACGTGCAGTATCATATAGACGGCAGGGATCCAAATGGCTATGTCGGATGCATGTGGTCAATATGTGGAGTACATGACCAGGTGAACTTGAATTTGTGCACCTGGAAATCCATAATTTTCAGTTAGTTGTGTGAAAAGCTATCGGTGGGAAAATATTCGTAATTTTTTTTAATTACTATTATTATAATATTAATACTGAGGCTTGTCGGGTCATCCAGGGTTGGAAAGAGAGACCAATTTTCGGGAAAATACGATACATGAATTATGCCGGTTGCAAGAGAAAATTCGATGTGGATGGCTACATTGCTTATGTTAAGAGAATGGTGGGTGAGTGCAAGAAGAGGAAAGCGGAAAACCTGCTTAACGAGAAAGCAAAAGAACTGCGTCGTTAAGTGATGGCTTGCTCAATCAAACATACATTGGTGTTAACAGTTTGATATTATTATGCTAAAGTTATCGTGTTTTGGAGATGTGAGTTGCGCTGTAGATTTTCCCGGCAAAGGCTGAACTTAGGAGAACGCCGAATTCCATGCATTTGTGAAAGTGGTATGTAAGTGAACCTACTCTGAACTTTGTACAATGTAGCCATAGGTGAAGTTCTTTTTTGCTTTGTCTGTGGATGGGCAGTGTGGAGTGTTCATTCAGTAGGTATTTAATCTTGATTTTTGAAGACATTCTAAAGTCCACCAAAATTCCAGATTTTTTTTGTGATTTTCCGTAGTCGTAAGCTAATTCGTGTTGTCTACATTGTCCAGATGAGTGACTTATTTTTGTACCTGGTTTGTTAGACAAAAAATCTTTCTCGCTTCAGTATGATGATTATATTCCATTTTTTTCATGCGCAATATCATTTATATGATAAATTCAGTCCAGTAATCTGAACAAAAAGATAAGGTTTTTGTTAATTCAGAAATTTTGAAATTCGAGAAAAAATGGTTAACTGATTTTAGAGCATTTTTAATGACATATCAACACTGATACTATAATTACTGAAGATTTAATTATTGAAGAGAAGATATGCTCCAATCGCTTCTCGCCTCTGGTAAAACCAGTTGTGGACTTCATGGACTACAATGTCCATTTATAGACGGCCCTCTTCACTTTTGCATATCAGTTTGTGACCTCAAAAATTTTTAATGAATGACCCTTAATTAGCAGCCTGTTTATTTCGAAGCCTTCACATGTTGATAGTTAGTTTAAACCATACATTTTTTCACTCGAATTAGCCCGAGCTATCCAGTTTAACATCACTATTGAGAAGCCCATTTTGTTGTATCAAAAGTCAAAAACTCTTGTGAATGTTGTGGTAATATTAGAACTTTTGTGAACCAAAATTTAGAGATCCTTTTGATATATAACCACATGGCTATTTGGAACAAAGTTTGGCCATTTTACATTTTCTATAGTATGCACACGAGACTGGAAAAAA
>BKCP01002225.1:31988-51976 GCA_008636005.1 Striga asiatica
AACCAAAAAAAAAAAAAAAAAAACAAAAAAAAAAAAAAACAAAAAAGAAAAGAAACATGAGTTAAATGTATGATAGCGTGGTTTGGTGGCCGATCACACATATGAAATAAATATGTGCAGTTGATGCGCCTTAAATGCCTGATGCCCAACACATTTACCACTAACAATCGACTCTCCAGCATTAATGAATGAAATAAGGGACGCCACTTTTCCAAAATACGCAAAATTGATCGAAAAATATGTCAACTGAAATTCATCTTTCCAGATCGATATTTTCACACAATGTGACCGAAAATTTTGTGACAGAAAATGTGAATGTCAGTTGTTTCTTATCTTTGGTGCCACGAGTTGACCAAATTTAGAAAAGGACGGTTAAAATGAATGGTGTTTATATGGCTTCATATTTATAGTTTGCATAGAAGTAGATGGCTTAAGTATTATATGTTGCGTGTAAATGTTCGTCATGGTTTTACAATTGAATTGAAAAATAAAAAGGTGAAGTTAATGTAAAGTTAATCCTTAAATAATGTTTGTGCGAAATTGTACACATTATATATAAGGTTATATAGTCTTCATTTACCGAAAACTTTCACTTCAAATGTTTGCACTACAAGAATGTGCGATGAAATTCCCATAGAAAATTCCAACAGAAATATATTCCAATGAAATTTCAGCGGAAACTCCAATGAATATTCCAATGTTATTATTTTCGTTGGAATTTTCTAACGGATTCCAACGGAAATTCCAACAAAAATATTCCATTGGAATGAGTTTTTTCCATTAGAATTTTCGATGGATTTTGACGATTCCAACGGTACATTTTCCAACGGTTGAAATATGAGTGAAAATAAAAATTCCAACAGAAATTGTATATTCCAACAAAAATTTCTACGGTAAAAAACTGTTGGAATAATGGTCGTTGGAACGATAAAATTCCCTCTAAATTTCAATGGAAAATTTATTACAACGGAATAATTCCGTTGGAATCATTTTAACAGAAGTTATACCATTGAAATATCCGTTGGAATTTCCATTGAAATATATTGTAGAATTTTCCGTTGGAATATGATTTTTTCAGTGTTGGTTTTGGAACTTGAAATCACATCTTACAATACTTTTGTTAGTAAGTTTGTTGTTAATCTATATATATAATAGCTGGCCCAGCAATAAATAAAACCTAATTAATAAAACCTTCATAATTTTCTTGCTCATTTTTTCAATTAATGTAGAAACGTTACATTTTACATTAACAAAGTTTAATAACAATTTTTAAATAATTTATTATATAATATTACTACGACACTAACTGATTATAATTTTATATTAAATAGTATGTGGAAGTTAAATACTTATAAAAAATTGTATTGCAATTTTTTTTTCTTTAAAATACTTTTTCTAAAATTAAATAATTTTTCTTTTTAAACGATTTTTATCTAATATTAGTCGATTGGCATAAGTGTCATAATTAAACTCCTTAAAATCACATAAACAATTGCTATAACAACAATAAAAATAATTGTAATACTTTTCTAACTAATTAATGGTATGGTCCTTCTAAATTACTAAATTATATTGTCCATTATAATTTATGACATCAATATATATAAAGATTCATACGTAAGTTAAATAATTTATATTTACATTACACATTTGCATATAATCAAAATTTAAAATGTAATACATTCATTATCTAATATAAAATTTTATATATTGTATACATACATATAATATATAAATTTTTGTTTTTCTTTGTGCATGTGTACAGGATGAACACTAGTCAAATCTAATTATCTAGCAATTATATATTTGTAACATATATATATACTTTCAAATTAAATTGTCATCCTTAAAAAAATATAAATAAAAATATTATATTTTATAGTATATATGCATTGCACCATAGAAGATTTTGTATTTTTGTTTTTCTTACTGCAACACTTATCTACATATATAAAATTGGGCTGTTGTCTATTTTATTGTCAGAAAGAAGTTTGGTTCTTCCCATAGCTGTATGCCACAGAATTTATTAATCCCTCCATTTATGCAAATCTATTTACAGTAAATGTAATTCCACTACGAATGTGCCGAGTTCCCAATTTATTGCATAAAAGTTCATGATATCATCATTTTGGAAATTGTGGCAGTCTTTAATATTTCAAAATTTGAAATAACAATAATGGTTTTTCGGTTGATATTTTTTTGCAAATAATTTATTTTTGGGGTGAGCAAATTCCAAAATTCATAGTTCCTTGCAATGCGGGTTAAGATGAGCAGCATTTAATGTTTGAGCATTAATGTTCAAGAAGATAGGGGTGGACCTACCTACCCTACAACCAAAAGAAACGTTTGAGCTGAAGGTAATGTTGCTGTCAATATTTATTATGGCTGGACATTTATATTAGTAACATTTTTTTTTTATTTTTTTATTTTTTTATTGTTTTCCTTAGCCAAAATTTACACACTCAACTTGTTATGCTACACTTGTGTATGCAAAAAAAAAAAAATGAAAAATTGTTATGCTACATAGATTATATAGTCTTCACTTAAGTCTACTCTTGCAATAGTGATTCCACCTTCCTCAAGCTCCGAGAGTTTGAAATTCTACAATCTGGCAGTCAAATCGTGCTCCATAATGAGAATCCCCAAAAACAAGAACGAGCCCAGAGAGAACCAAGCCCTAGTTGCACAACGGAGGTTAAAAACTTAGATCGTGAATGGAGAACAGATCACACAAAACACCCGAGTTAACAACAAGAAAGGAATAATGCTAATCTTAAAACCAAACCTCAAAATAAAAACTACTAAACCTTAGATCCCCTATCGACATGGCCAAGATGACCAGACCGAACAAAAAATGCCAATAGAAGGAAAATATATTATCAAATGACATATGGTTAAGGAACACTACAAAATAATTGTTATCTTCCAAAGTAAAATCTTACGATAATATATTCCAATGTAATATTGGATATTCTAATAGTAAAACTTTCATTGGAATGTTCTAACGAAAATATTCTGGTGGAATGAATTTTTCATTGAAATTTTAGATGAAATTTGATGATTTCAACGACTATTTTTCCAACTGTTTTTTAGCGTAGGAATTTCTGTTAGAATATGCAATTTATGTTAAAATTTTTATTTCCATTACCGTTGAAAAATCTAACGTTAGAATCGTTAAAATATAACGGAAATAATAGCATTGGAATATCCATTAGAATTGCCGTTGAAATTCCATAGGGATATAATTTTATTGAAATTTTCCGTTAGAATTTCATCATTTTCTTGTAGTGGAATAATCGAGCATACTGGCCAACATAACAGGAGAAAGATCCCACCGAATAAACCTACACTCTATAGAGAGAGAAAACTCCAAGATAGAAGACATTTACTTAATCAAACTGTGTTTGCAAAAGTTCATACAATTATGCATTAACAATAGTAATAAAAGTCGCCGAAGTCTACCCATTATGTTTGAACTGAATGGGAATTAGTGTAAACTCTACCTCAATGTCCACAAAATGCACCGAAATCAATCGGAAAATGATTGCACCAACATATTTAACAAATTAAATTCCCTTAAAAATCAAATTTGTCATGAAATTAAATAAGATCATTCTTCCCTCTCAATTAATTTCATTATTTCTCCTCCAAGAGTCAAAAAAGTCGCAGGACTTTCACGAAAGAGTCAAGTGTAACGGACGAACCTCTTATCAATAAACTCAACTACCTAAAAAACAGCGTTGAATGCTTGTTCAGGATCGCGTGACTCTCTATGACCCCGCTGCATTTACTCTATTTGTTCTGCTCTGCCATTTGTATGGTGGGTAGATGGAATTAAATGGACAGTTTCATAAAAAATTCAAAAATTAAAATAAAAATAAAAAAACAAGAATTAAATGGGCAGATTCCAATTATTTTTCTCTCCCAATTGTTGTTATCTCAGTCTTCTTAAAACACACAACACAAGCAAAAATAACAACATTATCTGCAAATATCGGGAAGAGAGAAATAAGAAGAAGAAGATTATTACCAGCAGATGAAGCAGAAAAACGGTGATAAGAGAGGAAAAAGTGAAGGTGGTGAGAGAAAGCGATAGCCCCAGAAATCAATATGACAAGAAAGATTCAATCTTTATTTTAAAGATTCAATTCTTATGCATCCATTTAAGTCGTTTTGAGAGTAGAGAGCTTAGCTGTTTTTTAGATGACGAAATCCATGGCGGCCTCTTCTTGTTCCTCCTCCTCCTCCTCCACCGCCAAGACCTCTCTCTCTCCTCACCACCCTCCCCATTTTACTCCGGTAAGGACACGCACACACCCATTCCGTGTTTTCGTGTTCTGTGATTTATTATCCTCAAAATGAAGGAAAAATTAAGATAAAAAAGTTGATATATTTCTGGTGCTTTTGTTTTTCAAATCGTGTTTTTCAGATCGAAGAAGGGAACGAAGACGAGGAATTTTCGCAGGGCAGGACCAGTTTTCGGGCGACGACTCCGGCGAGCGATAACGCCGACCCGAGAGACGGCGGCTACCACCCGACCCCGCTGAACTCCGAGAGCAATGCCACCGCATCGGCCAAATCCTCCGCGTCGACCAAATCATCCACCAAGAAGAGGCTCGAAAACAGCCACGAGGTGTCGTGCAACAAGTGCCGGCCGAGCAACCGGGAGAAAATCTCCGTCGTCCCATTGGAAAACAACGGCAACGGGTCGGGCCAGAGGCTCTCGATCGCCAGCCCGAACGGCCTCTTCAAGTCAATCCTTTCCTCCCTTGCCATGAAAAGAAGCCCGCGGCTGCCGGACGACGCTCGAGACGAGCACTGGAAGATCGTGGTTGCCGAGCTCTCGAACAAACTGGTCCAGGCCACCCGGAAAAGAGACGAGGCCATCCTCGAGTCCTCCAAACTCAAGCACTCCATGGCCGAGCTCGAGAAAAAGCTCAACAAGCTCGAAATCTACTGCCACACCCTGAAATCGGGCCTCGAAGTCTGTAGCAATAATAATAATAATAAGAGTAATAATCAACAGCCGACCCGAAAATCTCCATCCAGGGTCGACTACCGTCTCGTACGAGTCGGTGATCGGGAGAGAGTAGTCGAGCATTTTCTCATTTCTGTATCCGAGTCAAGATCCACGGTTCGGGCCTTGACCCGGGCCCTTTCCCTCCACCTCAGGCAAATGGGCGGGAAAGTTCACGAACGCGTTTCGGCTCTCTTACAGCCTTACGACGTCCGTGTCTCATTTTCAAGAAATCCGAGAGGCTTACTTTTCTACTTGGAGGCCCTGCTCAACCAGGCTTTTTATGAGGATTTCGAGTCGCCCGGGTTTCAAAAGAGCGGCCCGAACCCGATCCTGAACCCGATCGACCGTTGTGAGGCGAATTTCGCCATGTTCACCCGGCTGCAGGGGCTGACGTGGGATGAGGTCCTCAGTAAGGGGACGAGGCACTTTAGCGAGGATTTTAGCCGGTTTTGCGACAGGAAAATGAGCGAGATCGTGGCCATGTTGGGCTGGAACCGGGCCTGGCCCGAACCGCTATTGCAGGCCTTTTTCGGTGCTTCAAAGGCGGTTTGGCTGGTGCACCTGCTGGCGAATTCGGTGCATCCGGGCCTGCCTGTTTTTAGAGTGGACAAAGGGGTCGGGTTTGACCCGGTTTACATGGAGGATATGGGCGGTGAACGGGCGAGGAAGTTGGTGCCTAATGTGGTTCGGATTATGGTCATGCCGGGATTTTATGTGTATGATAATGTGGTCAAGTGCAAGGTGCTTTGTCGGTATTACAATAGCAACCATGGAAGTAATTTTAGCGATTTTTACGACAAGGGCTTCACGCCATCTCCCTCGTAAGAACGTACGCGAGCCCGACTCCCGAAAAAATTAAAAAAATTAAGTGTGTATTTTTCTCAGTTATATATTGTTTTGTTTATTACTAGCAAGTACTCTTGAATTGAGCTATGGACAATTGGAGATGTTTGAAGAGGTGGGGTGTAAAAGTGGAAGTGGTAACTTAGATTTTGTGGTGAATAGGTGAAAAGGGGGCTTGGATTTGGATTCATCTTTGTTGTCCGTTTTGTCTGCCTGGATTGACCCATCAGCTTGGTCAATCTGTTGGGAGTTTTAATATTATGGACTAGTTTTGGGGGGTTGTGAGTTTGGTTGGATTTTTGTATCTTTTGTAAGATTAAGACAAAAATGTTGGCACATGGAATCTTATAACTATGATATAGTTTTTCACCTTTTTATTGATTTGTTTTGGTTCAGTGACCAAATTAATGTATACGGTGGCATGGATGGCATGGCACTCTTTTGGTTGTATTCTAAAGTCAGAAGGCGGTGTGACAGCTCTTGGGACCAGCTTGATTGTTCTTTCCAAACAGGCTAATAATGTGACAGCTCTTGGGACCAGCTTGATTGTTCTTTCCAAACAGGCTAATAATGTAGCACCAAACTCATAAATCATGTATGATTTCCCCAATCTTGAAGATGATGAAGTATGTGTATACATACGTTATCTGTATTCAAGGGGATTTGTGGGAATCAATGATGGTTTGATTGGAATGTGACAATGGGTTAGACCCGGTTTGCATTTGCCCGTTATGGTGCTACTTGAAATTATGAAGTTGGTCGATGGGTCAAGCCGATGGGCAATGGCCTGCCGCAATCTATCAACAATGACTACTACTATTGTAATAGAATCGAATGAGTCGAGCTTAGCATTTTGAGTTTGCGTTACATTATGTTCCAACACTACTTGTTTTTTATAATTTTTATTTTAGCTGACTTATCACCTAATTTTACTATATTTTTATTTATAGCAACTATCTTTTCTATTATAAGTGATAAGTTATCAGCTCGAAATTCAAAGTTATCAGCTTTTTAGTTAGTTTTAATAAAGATAGACCAAGAGAATAAAAGAAGGTCAATATACACCATATTATGTTACTTCTATATCCAGTGACAAACTTGCAATAGTTATCCAAGCTATCAGATAATGAACGAGAGAAAAGGGAAAGGAAAGATTGTATTGAACGATGAGAGAAGGAAAATGAAAATGTACAAAAGTGACGATTAGGGTTTACATAGTCCTATTTATACTAATGCTAAAATGACAATATATGAAAGAGTTGTTACATATCAAATGACAACTTTAACTATACTAAATGGAGTACAATAAATGATGTACACGGTACAACTCCTATTACCCCCCCGCAAGAGGAGCATGTATATTGTGCATGTTCATCTTGGAAATAATGTGATGGAATGTTGGTCCTGGTAGTGCTTTGGTGAGACAGTCTGCCAGTTGCTCTTTTGTACTGATGTGATGAAGTTTGATAAGACCTTGTGTAATCTTCTCTCTAATAAGATGGCAATCCAACTCTATATGCTTGGTTCTTTCATGGAAAACAGGGTTACAAGCCATTGCTAAAGCTGATTTGCTATCTGTAAACAGAGAGACAGGTAAAGTTAAAGATATACCAAGTTCATTGCTCAAGTTTATAATCCATTGGATCTCACAGGAGGCTGTAGCCATAGCCCTGTACTCTGCTTCTGCAGAGGATCTACTGATTGTTGGTTGTTTCTTGGATTTCCATGAAATTAAGGAATTTCCAAGAAACACACAATAGCCAGTAACACTTCTTCTTGTATCAACACAGGAAGCCCAATCACTATCAGAGTAAACATTTAAATTTAAAGAGGAGTTTCTGTGAAAGATAATACCTTGTCCAATAGTGCCTTTGACATACCTCAATACCCTGTGTGCTGCTGCCATGTGTTGCTCAGATGGTGATGACATGAATTGACTAAGAGTTTGAACAGAAAATGCAATATCTGGTCTACTAATGGTAAGGTAAAGCATTCTGCCTACCAATCTCCTATACTCAGATGGATCAGATAGTGGAACAAAATCAGCAGTTTCAGTATTATGGGATAACCTAACAGTAGAGTCCATAGGGGTGGATGCAGGTTTACATGCTAACATGCCAGTGTCAGTTAAAATATCCAAGGCATATTTTCTTTGAGACATGTGAATCCCTGTTTCAGAGTGAGCAAATTCCAATCCAAGGATATATTTTAACTGACCCAAGTCTTTAATAGTGAAGCATTTATCAAGGTGAGATTTTATGGATTCAATACTATGCAAATCATTACCTGTTAGGATGATATCATCTACATAAACCAACAAAATTGTAAATGACCCATTGGCAGACATGTAGAACATGGAGCAATCAGCAATAGATTGAGAGAAACCATAGGATAAAAGGCAAGAAGTTAACTTATGAAACCATTGTCTTGAAGCCTGTTTAAGGCCATAAAGACTTTTATTTAATTTGCAAACTCTAGTATCATTAGCATCACAATAACCTGGGGGTGGAAGCATATAAACTTCTTCAAATAAGTCACCATGCAAGAATGCATTGTTGACATCAAGTTGATGAATGAACCAGTTATTAATGGATGCCAATGCAATGATAAATCTGACTGTGTTTATTTTAGCAACAGGTGAGAAAGTGTCAAAGTAGTCTATACCCTCTTCTTGGGTATAGCCTTTTGCAACTAATCTAGCTTTATACCTTTCAATAGACCCATCAGACTTGTACTTAATTTTATAAACCCATTTGCATCCAATGCAATGTTTATTTGGAGGAAGTTCTGTTAAAGTCCAAGTGTTGGTCTTTTGAAGGGCATTTAGCTCTTTTTGCATAGCTTCCTGCCAAGATGGGTCCTTGGCAGCTTGCTTATAAGTTTTAGGTTCAGATGCAAATGAGATAGAAGCTGTAAAACATCTATGTGATGCAGACAAGTTATCAACAGAAAGATAAGCAGACACAGGATATTTTGATGTCCCAGGGATATTGGAAAGTGTAGAAGTAGTGGCACTAGAAGAGTGTCTGTTTGGTAATGAATGTTGATAAACTTCTAGATAAGCAGGGGCTTTGGTTTGTCTGGTTGATCTTCTTGGTTGTGGAGTACCAGAAGGTTGAGCTGTAGGTATTATTGATGGTGAATAAGGAATAATGTCTGCACTGGTTGAGGCAGGGGTTATATGTTGAGGTGTAGGGGGATTAACAGAAGGTGTAGGTGGGACAAGATTAGGTAATATATCACAGTTTGGCTCAGGTAAAGGAAACAAGGGGAAATCAGGAATTTCTGAAGGGGTAAAGTCATCTGAAACAGGTAAATCTTTAAATGGGAAAATACTTTCATAGAATACAACATCCCTGGATATTAATATTTTCTTGGTATCCAAGTTGTAAAGCTTGTAACCTTTACAACCTAAGGGATAGCCAAGAAGTATGCACTTAGATGCTCTATGATCAAATTTGGTTCTATGAGATGACAAAGTAGATGCATAACATAGACAACCTGGAACTCTTAAATGATCATATGTAGGTTGTTTGTTATAGAGCATTTCAAAAGGAGATTTGTTATTCAAAATACTTGATGGAACTCTGTTTATGATATGCACAGCAGTAAGAATGCAGTCCATCCAGAAAGGTAAAGGCAAATGAGCATGAAACATGAGTGCCCTAGCCACTTGTAAAATATGTTGGTGTTTTCTTTCCACCCTAGCATTTTGTTGAGGTGTTTCAACACAAGATTTTTGATGAATAATGCCATACTGAGAATAAAATTGACTAAGAATAAATTCTGAGCCATTATCAGTCCTGATTGACTTGATTTTCTTGTTAAACTGAGTATGGATCATATTGTAAAAATGTAGTAAACTTTCCTTTGTTTCTGATTTATGTACTAGAGGATAAACCCAAGTTACTCTGGTAAAGTCATCAACAATAGTTAAGAAATATCTTTGAGATGAGTATGATGAGACAGAAAATGGACCCCAAATATCACAGTGTATAAGATCAAATGCATTTTCAGATTTGGACTCACTAATAGGAAATGGTAGTCTTTTCTGTCTAGAAAAATGGCAAACATCACAAGGAACTATAGAGGATTTGTCATTATCACATTGAATAGGTAAAACATGTAGTTTAGAGAAGGACAGATGTCCTAGTCTGTTGTGCCATACACAAGTATCTGTTGTTGATGCACTTACATGTAAAGAAGAGTTTACAACTTCAGTATTATCAGAGGGACAAGTGCCAAGTGAATCAGAAACAGGTGATGGACAAATATATTTCTCAGGGGTTAACAAACTATGGTGAGATGCAGACAATTTGAGAAGATATAATCCATCAATAAGATCAGCAAAACCAATCATTTTGTGGTTTGCAAGGTCCTGTAAAATACAAGATGATGCCAGGAATTTCAATATGCAATTATTTGTTGCAGCAAGTTTAGAGACAGATATAAGATTAAAGTGAAATGAAGGCACATAAAGAGCATCATATAGCACTAAAGTTTCTGATAAATTCACTTGCCCTATTTGTAATGCAGTAGTATGATGACCATTTGGCAAATTAATTTGAGCACATATAGACTTGGCAGGCATAGAATAAAAAGTATTTGAACAAATCATATGATCTGTGGCACCAGTGTCAAGAATCCATGTAGTTTTGTTCAGTTTTAAAGATGCTATGCAAGCCAAGGGTTTAGAGATACCTGTAGCATTAGCCAAAGCAGTTGCAACCACAGGGGTGGATGAAGAAGTGTGCTTCATCTCCTGTGATTTCTTAAAGGCTAAAAATTCACTCAATAAACTGTCAGTCATGGAAGATGCATTCACAGTAACAGCACTGTCAGTTTGACCAACATTCTCAGATATAACAGCATGAGCAGAATGAGAAACATTATTTCTAGGACCTTTAGGACCAATCCAGTTATCAGGATACCCAATCAATTGATAACATCTATCAGAAGAATGACCAGTATAACCACAATGTGAACATTTGAACTTCTTCTTATCCTTTGTGAAATTATTGAAGTTCTGTTTGAAGTTCTTTTGTGGCTGAGAAGGAAAGTTGGTTTTAGCTGCCATTGCAAGGGAATCAATGGTTTTGGAATTGTTGGACAAAGTTCTCTGGCTCTCTTCTTGAAGTAGTAAGGAATACACAGTAGAAAGAGAAGGCAGAGGAGTAGAAAGAAGGAAGTGGCTTCGAAGTGAAGAATAAGAGTCATTTAACCCAATCAAAAATTTCATCACTGAGTCATTCTGTTGAGCAGTGGTCATTGCTTCAAAGATTTTACAAGTACAGGTATTAAAAGCACCACAAACACACTTCACAATCGGGCGATATGTGAGATATTCATCCCAAAGAGACTTGAACGAGTTATAGTACTGAGTTACAGATAAATTGCCCTGGTCAATAGTATTCAAGGATTTTTCAAGCTGAAAAACACGAGGACCACTAGATAGAGCATATCTGGACTTAATCTCATCCCATACATCTTGAGCAACAGAGAAGAAAAGCAAAGATTGACGAATGTCTTTATGAACCGAATTTAAAAGCCAAGACAATACCAGATTATTCGCTCTAACCCAAGCAAGAGATAGGGAAGGATTTTGAGTAGGGTTAGGGGCAGAAACAGTACCATCAACAAACCCTAGTTTGTTTTTAACGCTCAACGCCATAGTAATCGCTCTCGACCAGGAGACGTAGTTGTCGCCATTGAAAGTCTCGACAACAATCAGGGCACCAGGATTGTCTCCGGCGTGTAAGTAGAACGGTGAAGTCGGATCGTCGGAAGGATTGGTAGTGGTAGCCATATCAATCGACAGCAAAGATCAACAACAGCACGAAAAGAATCGCAAGATCTAGAAATGAGAAACAGAATCGCAGCGGAAAAACATAAGAATCTCAGGATCAAAACCTCGCGAAAGATACCATATCAGATAATGAACGAGAGAAAAGGGAAAGGAAAGATTGTATTGAACGATGAGAGAAGGAAAATGAAAATGTACAAAAGTGACGATTAGGGTTTACATAGTCCTATTTATACTAATGCTAAAATGACAATATATGAAAGAGTTGTTACATATCAAATGACAACTTTAACTATACTAAATGGAGTACAATAAATGATGTACATGGTACAACTCCTATTACAAGCAATAATATACAAGGGAACCGCTTTATAATCAGTGATTTTCTTTGTGCAGGTGCAGTATAGAACACCATACTATATATTATATAATAATTTCGCTTGTCTAGTCACAATTTAATTAATTCTCTATACAAATTATGGTGCTACTTTTAGGTGTAGACGTGTGTATAGGAGGGTATTAAAAGAAATCTCTATCTCTATCTCTACTAAATTATAGTTCGGGCTGTGAACAATGAACATAAATTAGAGGCAAAACTTCATGTACGGATAAAAAACAACTACTTCAAAACACATTAAACATGTCAGTCAACTATAAAAACTTTACCTTCCGGCGAGGGCATTTCAAGAACCTTCGGGCTGGGTTTTCAGGGGTCATTGATGTCAACACAACGGCTTCTTCGTCATGTTCACACAGCCTAACCTCAAACGGGGTATAGGCCCTGTTATATCGATTGGTTGAACTCGTGTGAGAAATATTTGACATGTTGCTTGCCTGAAGAGAAGAATAAGATAGTAATAGTCTAGTAATCCAAAATAGCAACAGTCACATTAAAAAAAAAAAAACTTCAACAACAAATATCGAGAATGTTTTGGAGCCTCAACATAACTTGAAACAAATAAAACTTACATACGTAGTTAAATGAGCATGGGCAAACATGTAGGGATTTAATCTAATTAAATAAAGCTATTGACTATATTTCTGTTTCTACAAGCATTAACACAACAAAGTAAATAAATAGATTCCTCCGAGGTTCAATGGCTACAGCCCAAAACATAACTAATTTCACCATTTCCCACAATCACAATCAATCAAACAATTGTACTTGGCCAAAGGGTTTTTATAACAAAGTTCATACAATATGACAAACTCATTGACCAAGCACAGAGAATGTTGTGAAGCCATTGTGTATACACAAATGTTGAACATAGAACTGTTCAATGGTAAGAGTCGAGAATCATATCAATCCTGGATTAAAGGCTACCAACACATACAACCCCTTGAACTTCATACCATCAACACACATAATCTCTAGCAACACATACACAATACGATTTTGTGGTACAAATTATGGTAGGTAAACCCGTACCCAAGACAGAAGACAAAGCTCGGACATTAAAACACACCAACAAAGACCCAACAGTAACAAAAAAATGTCGACTAAAGTGTGGCATATCTTCATAATTAGCATCATACGTGAAACATAGTAACACATTACACAATCAGTAGAATCTCAACATTGTCAGAAATTGAAAATAATTTAACCAACCGCAGGATTGTCAATTGGCGGAGTCGTATCCGTGTTTATGAGGTTCTCGTCGTCGATTTTTGGGTTGGGACTGCTAGGGTTCGAACGATTTCCACTTTAGCAGGGCAAACGAGAACTCAACTTTTGCGAAATAGAAGCAGTATTAGGGGAAAAAAAATTATACTAAATCACCAAAAAGGAAACACACAACTCCGATACCCTCGTTCTCTCCGTCGATTGGAAGGTAAGCTCGAATTTTTCAATTACACGAAAAAGAAAAAAATCGAAAAGCCAGTGTTTACCTATTGGGTGTCGGGAGAATGTCGTCTGCGGCCGAATTCAGGAAGTCCCGGCTTCTCGTCGGGAGCAACGTAGCTCGTATCTCTCGTCGCGCAGGTCTTCACGGCGATTTAGGGCTGAAAGGCGGAGAGGGACGATTTAGGGCGTAGAGGCGGAGAGTGAAGGCAGGTAGAAGATGATTTCGATTTTGGTACAGAAATAAGGGTAACTTAGTATTTTGCTTATTTATCTTGTCAATTAATTCATCAAAGTAAACATGTGATTTAGTTATTCAAATTCCAACCACAAAGTAAACGCGGGACTGATTGGTGAGCTGTAAAGTTGTTGGGATAATTTTGTCGTAAATGACCCCTAAATATAATATTGGTGTATTGTTTATTTAAAATATCTATTCGAACAAATGACGTCCAATAGTTAAGGATGACCTTATCCTTTGTAGTTTCTACAAAGAAAAACCACTGTTCTCTTACTAGATGCAAGTCCACCAATGTATTCATGCTCTCGCGGGCAGCTAAGTCACAGGTAAAATTACTTCTTCCAGATCATATTTTTCTCATGAGTCGATTTTACCCCTGCGGCTTGGTTGATCGAATAAAAATTAAAAATAGAGAATAAAGAGAAAACAAAAATCTGATTTTTTTTTTAAAAAAAAAAAAAGAAAAAACAAAAGAAAAACTGAAAGTTTCTCCAAATTCATCAGCCACAATTTCAAATTCATTCACCATTATGAATTACCAGTTGAAGGTCGCTGCAAAATCTCTTCTGGCAATGGTGAATTAGGTGATAAGTTCAAGGACTGATTGATTTGTTGAGAAGAGCTTGAAGCTTCTCAACGATGGCTATAGTGAAGCTGAAACAGCAAGCCGTAATTGTTGAAAAAAAGGGGTGGTTTTGGGAGGGGCGCGCGGTTGGGAAATTTTTGGATTCATCAGGGGCAAATATGTCAATTAAACGGGGACTGGACCTGGGCGAAATAATTGTTTGCCTTGGAAAAAAACTGTCTCCTTTTTACTTCATTCATTTTTCATTATAGAGATTGTACGGATAGAAGCGCGGCTGTGGAGGTGGTGTCTCTGTTTGTTTTGGTTTGGTAGAGGTCAGTCTTTCTTCTGTTCCATTTTAACAAGCTTTATCTAGTAAAAATCTTGTTTTGTTTTTTGCTTTTGCTGTATTCGTGCTGACAATTCGAAACAATGTACCTTTGGGCACGGTTTGAATTTGAGTTGCGTTTTCTTGGGGCTAATGAAAATGATGAAACTTGACAATGTTGGGGTCGTTGGTATGATGAAGTTGTGTTTGGGTGGTTGTATTGTCGGATTTGAAGTAGCTCGTTAGAGGCTTAGAGCTTGTTTCAGTGAAGCAGATTGAAACTCATAATATTTGACTAGCTGCTGATTGTCTTGTGTATCATCTGTGACTGCCCACATTATGTTTCTGTACATGATTCAAAGGGAAAGAGATTCTGGTTTAATTTTATATGGAAGCACAATTTGCTTGAAAATGTTTACGCTTTTTTGTGGAATTCAAGGGGAAAGAAAGTCGCCAGACCATGATGAGTAATTTATTGAAAGTTCAGTATAGTATCATTGTTAATTGAAGCATCATCCTGTAGGACTTATTGAATCAGGCATAAAGTGGGCACAAATTTTTGAACGATGGTAGCTTTCCCATGTGCATCCGTGCAATCCAGGTACAGGCTCTTGTAACACACAATTCGTCAACTTAAAAACACACTAAGTTGCATTTATTTTGTTATGTGAAAATGCATCCGTGTCTCTATATTCGTCAAACTTGACAAATATTTGTTTCTGGCAGTTACTTGAGATGCCCTTTTACCTGGAAGACAAATGGATTATGTATACCTAAAGGTTCTGTTTCTTCAGTTGCTTTTATGAGAAAGACAGTTGAATGGAAGGAAACAAGAATGGCAAGAAAACCAGAAATAGTGGCTTCTAGTATGTCGCTTTCTCTAAACAGCCCACATGAGGCCAAGGGTGATAAGGAAAATGTTGAGTTTCTCGGGTTAAAGAAGCCGATGGATGCAAGAAGATCTAACCAAATCTTTAGTTTATACAGGTATATATCATTTTATGCCCAACATTTTGTGGTGCACTAAAATGCAGTAACATACCAACATTCATACTTATTTTTAATCTGTTATTCCTTGTTGTGCTGTTTGAATTGAGAAAAAAATTATAATTTTCCTCTTATATTAGCTGTCTGCGTTTTATTTTAATTTGATTATTCTTTTTGAGTATCTCAATGAGGCTTTCTGGATTCATATATACCTTAGTCTTTAGAAAGAAGCTTTTAAATATCACTAAAAGAGGATGCTAATCTCTCTTCTTCTATTTGTTCCCATGAAGCGTCACTCTCTGTGGAGATCATTTGTTGTTTCCTTCTATTTCAGATCAATTGCCTACCTGCTGGTTTATGACTGTCCTAAACTACGTTGTAAATTGATTTTATAATCCTGTTATCTCACTTATCAGTTTATTTTGACTCAACAAAGCAACAACCCTATTTTGACGACTGTAGGAGTACTGGAGTTTATTGCAAGGCAGCCTCCTCTGGAGATATATCCAGCAGTGGTCCTAGTCAAATGAGCCAGTATGAGAAAATTATTGAAACATTGACCACTCTGTTTCCCGTATGGGTATGTGTCCACCATTTTATTGTAACTGGAAGATTAGAATTTTATACTCATTTGTGGCATATCTCTTGGAGGATATTTATTTTTAGGGATAGTCACATTTTAGTTTTTGCCAATTGCAGGTCATTTTAGGTACTGTCATTGGTATTTACAAGCCTGCAATGGTGAGTTTCTACCAGTTCGTGCATCTTAAAAAATATTAATCATTTGAAGTGACTCAAATCTTCAATTTCTTGCAGGTAACTTGGTTAGAAACAGACTTATTCACGGTTGGTTTGGGGTTCCTCATGCTTTCAATGGGATTGACATTGACATTCGAGGACTTCAGAAGATGCTTGCGCAATCCTTGGACTGTAAGTTGTAATTCATCAATAAACCTTTGGGAAATATTGGTCAAAAGGAGTGGGGTCTTATATCGTTTTGAATGGATTAACCTTTTATTTCAGGTGGGTGTAGGATTTTTGGCTCAGTACCTCATCAAGCCAATGTTAGGCTTTTTCATTGCTATGGTATGTCTTTATCTTTTTGGCATATTTATCATGAATCTGTCAAGATTGTTCTTGTTATGAGTTTGGAACTGAAAATAAAAATCGAGTCAAAATTAGTGAACAGCTTTATTATCTTCACACGTGTTAATAAGAAAATCGCTTTCATGTTGTTCTGTAAGTACTAAAGTGGTTTGATCATCCCTCAAATTTTGCCACAGTATGTGACTATGATTTCCTGCACCAAGGATAACTTTCTTTGAAATTTTCTAACAGACACTGAAATTGTCTGCTCCTCTGGCCACTGGGCTTATTTTGGTGTCATGCTGTCCTGGAGGCCAAGCATCAAATGTTGCTACATATATATCCAAGGGCAATGTTGCACTTTCAGTTCTCATGACAACGTAAGCAATAATCTTATTGCAGTGCAGTATTCTGCACACCCCTTTGGGCGTATTGGTTGCTTCTTTAGTTGGAACTTCAGATTCGGCCTGACTAACACAGTTCTCTAGTTCAAGGAATCCATAGTTGACAATAAAGATTTATAGGTCCTCCATAAGTTATAGAGCCCATCTCTAATGTCTATTCTTGCTTTTCAAGGTTCTAATTAGCTATTTGTAGAAAATGAAATCGCCAATGGCAAGTCCATGCGCTTCCCTGAGGCAGAAAAAACTATGGACATTGTTTCTATCATAAGGTCCATTCCCCTACCATTTTCTACTTGCTATAAAGAATTGTTCCATCGTGATTAAGGTTTTTCTTTTAACTAAGCTTGAACATACTAAACTGAAAATGGGATATGGAGCAACCATAGGTCATGCTAATGGACCTTATATATTTATTAATTATCCTTTCTGTTTAATACTGGAGTGATGAAAAATATCAAAGAAAACTGAGGTGCTAGACTACTAGTGCATATATCTTAAAGCATCACAGTAAAATGCAATAATATTCAGGAAATAATGTAATTCTTCAATATACTACGAGATAATGTTACAGAAAAAGGGACCTATGCCATCTGTATCATTGTATGACTATATGCAATATGTTAACATTTATCAGGATAAAGAAGATAATGGTATAAAGGTGAGTTTTACCGGGAGGTCATTTTATATTGCAGTTGTTCCACGATCGGGGCCATTGTGATGACTCCGCTCTTGACAAAGCTTCTAGCTGGTCAACTTGTGCCAGTTGATGCAGCAGTAAGTTCCTATTTTCCTTGATAGTTTTGTATAGAAAGGCTATATGTCCAGTTTATGAAGCAACTTTGTTTTCCTAATATTTTCTAGATTACCACAAAAGCAGGATCATAGTTGATTCTTGATTGACAGCTAGTACGTGGGCTGCTCAAACTTGCTTTTAGGGGTGTCTCTGCTTATACTAGAATCTGAACGGCATTTAATCATATTTTATATTCCTATTACAAAAACTATGGGGATTCTTTGCGTGCCTGCTTAATCATCAATTTTATTGTTCTGACAGGGCTTAGCTATCAGCACATTTCAGGTTGTGTTAGTGCCAACAGTTATTGGGGGTAAGCTGCAAAATCTGGGCTTACTCTATTATATTTCTCTGGACTGATTTTTTTAATTTTTCATTCCCTCAATATCTCTCTATTTAACTCGTCTTTTTCTACTTTCCTTCTGTTCTGCAGTTTTATCAAACGAGTTTTTCCCAAAGTTCACCTCAAAAATAATTACTGTTACACCATTAATTGGAGTTATCCTGACCACTCTTCTCTGTGCCAGTCCAGTAAGTTCACAATTTAATGGGACGCTAAAAGATTTTTTATCATTCTCGATAACAACCTACCATCCTGCTCCATTCTTTTTCTTTTTCCTTGTTTTCTTTCTTTGCTTTGTCCATAAAATACTTTTTGCTTTATCAGATTGGGCAAGTTTCAGAAGTGCTGAAAACTCAGGGTGCACAATTATTACTCCCAGTGGCCTTATTACACGCTGCAGCCTTTTTTCTTGGTTATTGGATATCAAAATTATCGTTTGGCGAATCAACTTCCAGGACCATATCTATTGAATGTGGAATGCAGGTATGTAGCATATCCGCTGTCTATGTAGTCAAAAGTAAATGCATGTTAGTAGTAACTTCCATAAACTTCAAAAATCTATTCCCAAGATGTTACTTATTGGATTGGATGAGGATCTCGAACGACTGCTTTAACTTATAACTTAAACCCTTATCCAACAGTGACTCGCTTGAGCGTCTTTGAGATATCTAAGTTGTAACATTTTGGATTTAGAGGCTGGTTTGTATGATATCTGATTCTTATGACCAGTATAACTGGAAACCATGTAAGTATATTTTAAAAGATAATCGAATCACCAGAAATTATTACAGAATGCAGATGACATGCAGTGTTAATGTTTATGCAAATGCGTTGGCTGGTGTGATTTGTAATTGTTGCTAGCCAGGTCATGTTTTGCAAAGTCGATTTTAGATTTTGAATATTTTTGCAGCTCAAAAGAATGTTTGCTTGGAGTGAAAGTCATCTTCAACTTGTTATTTGCACATAGGAGCTCATCCAGAAGCTTATATCTATATATATTATGATATTACCAGTTAAATGTCCACTAAAGCTCATCTTTATGTCTCTATTCAGAGTTCTGCACTTGGATTTCTGCTAGCCCAGAAGCACTTCACAAATCCACTTGTGGCTGTACCTTCTGCCGTGAGCGTTGTCTGCATGGCGGTATGTCCTTTAGCTGCATACGTGTACACATATACATAGGATAAACTACGAGATTAACTTCAGTTACCTCCCCAAAAGAATAAACCAAACAAACAAGCAAATTTTTTTGCTGAGAGATTTTAAATTACCAATACAAACTCTTTGTTGCAGTATATCCCACGTGATAGGGATTTAGTGGTGAGTTTTCCTTTTTGTAACATACGAATCATGTTTTCTACAGCTGGGTGGAAGTGCCCTAGCAGTGTACTGGAGGAACCAACCGATTCCGATTGATGACAAGGACGACTTCAAGGAATAGAAAAACCGACTTTTTTACTAGCCATAAAATGTTATGGCTTCTGCACATTTAGTTTGGGGTTTGCATTTTTATGGGAACAAAAAACATTTTGTCAGTGGTTATTGAGAGAAGATTAGTTTCAAGTGTAGTAGTTTGGTGGCTTCAATTTTCAGTTTTCCACAAGATTGGCTTATGTTGCTTGCATGGCCAAGTTCCAATTTGATGGTATGTATTTCCAATTCCATTTCTTGTATTCCTCATTTGGCTCCATTTGCTGGGTAGTTGAAACTTTTTTTTTTTTTTTTTTTCTTT
>BKCP01002225.1:52093-66653 GCA_008636005.1 Striga asiatica
TTGTAAATCATATCATAGTAGATAAATTAATTTCATTAAAATAATAGTTATTATTTCCCCATTGTAATTGATTGATAATTTAACTTTTATTTATAAAGGTAGATAGAGTTTTTTAAATGTGGGATGTAGATGCTACATCAAAAATTGTTAAAAGTCAATTAATTTAATATTTCATATATAAAAAATTGATAACATATTAACAACGTTATTAACTTTTAAAATGCATCTATGATTCAAGTTCACAGAAAATTTTATAATTATAAAACATTTTAAATCGATATGAATCATAAAAAAAATTGACAATTGGACTTGAATGCTATGCATTTATAGATAGTGTAGATTAAGCAAGTAATGCCATAAGAATCATACTACAATAATATAATAGTTGAAATAATGTACACATAACAAGAATCATATTGTTTTACTGTTATACATTATATCAATTATTCAACACTTTATATATTTACATATCATTTATTATGTCAAAAAAATATATCAAACTTACCTTATTCGTATTTACATATCATTTATTATGTCAAAAAAATATATCAAACTTCCCTTATTCATATCATAATCCACCTGAAAATGAAGCCCATGTACAGTTAATTGAGTTGTAAGTCCATTTAGAGTCAGCCCAAAACATTGTGGACTTGATATCCGTAGTGGCCCGTTTCCAGAACCTTCCAAACCCTTCGCTGTTTCCATGTTTTCCCTTGTCCATTCTAAGCTGATCAAAATATTATTTTATTAGCATCCATGAAAGCTTGAAGATTGTGTGATCATATATCCTTGAGCTCATATTCTCCTTCATTATTCACTCTATCTCGTGCAAAATCCAGAGTTTTCCTGATTTTTTCGCAGTTGTAAGTCTCGCACAGATACTGATTGTTTGATCGTATATATGTGTTTGTAAGTATCCGTGCTCGAGCTTTAATGGATGCTAAACTTCCCCCTCTTTTAGCTGTATTAGTTTTGTTGCGTGGCGATTGATAACTCGTTTTGGTTTCTTCATTTTATTAGTAGATAGCGTTTTAGTGTAATTGGCGATATTGAGTTTACTGTTTGCTAGGGATTTTATGTGGACGTTCCTAGCTAAATCATGCGTCGGTTGTGCATCTCAAGTAGTGACAGTTGCGTTCAATGAATCCTCTTTGTAGAAATTATCGTAGGTACAAAAGCTAGTAGTCATGTCTGAGCTGCCATTTCTAGTTTAGTGGTTCATCGGTTTTCACCTTTCCATTTTGCTTGTAACTTTTAGCATTTCACGTTTAAGTTGGGTCAGCTTGGTGCTAAGAATTTTGATTCAGCTGTTCTCTTTGTTCTGCTATGACGGGTGTACTAAGAATTATTGATTGATGAGATGTTTATAAGAGATCATCTGTTTGTCAAAAGGGGCGGCTGAAATTTTTTGTGAACAGATTTGAGATCGTGGCTGTAATTTGAATAGACCCAGAGGAAAATTTGTACCTATCATGATAACCGGTCTTTGTAGGAACGCTCACAGTTGTATGCACATCGTTTGTTATATTCTTGAGGTAAAGGTAACTGTGTAGGTTTGGATGCATAGGGATGAGTTTCATGTGTATTCCAGTCGAGTTGTGTGGGGCTGTGGAAATATATTACTTGATTGTGGGAATCTTGTCTGAAATCTTAAATTAGATTTATTAAATGGGTAGCTGTTGCTCTGCAAAACTCTGCGGACTTTTTATGTTTAAGATTAGATTGTTTGCTCAGCAAGTTTAATTTCTTTGAGTGTTGTCAATTTATGTTTAATCACACAGCCGTATGATTTTGTATCCCACATGTAAGATTGTGGAACTTTTGTAGAGAAAGCAGAAAGAGAGGAGAGTTACTACTGGACTTTCTGTTTTGAATTTTGTGGGGCTAACCTTTTTCTGGTTGGATTTAAAAAGTGATTTGAGCACGGTGCTGATTCTCTTGCTTTACTTGCATTTGATTGTCCAGGGAGCTGAACATCCAAAATGCAGCAGGGCAGAGATCCATTCTTTGGCTTTGGTGATCCTTTTGGTAATTTTGGAGGCCAAAGAAGTCTAATCTCTAGCTTTTTTGGGGGAAGGGATCCATTCGATGACCCGTTTTTCACACGTCCCTTTGGAAGCATGTTTGAGTCAAGCATCTTTGGATCTAATGGAGGTCCATATATGAATCCACTTTCTTATGGATATCTTGAACATCAGCCTACACAGCCGAATGCATCAAGGGGACCAGTGATTGAGGAGCTGAATTCTGATGATGAGGTTGATGCAAAAGAAAATGGAAAGGACAAAAAGGAGAATCCTAGGAAACATGGAAGATCTGGTAAAGAGCCTTTTGTGGAGAACCATGATGATGAAGAAACTGGTGTGTGTTGCGTATTTTATGTGTACAGAAGTATCATATGTAGGTCATTTGTTAGATTATACTGTTTCCATTGACCGGGCATAATGTATACCACTTTGTTCGTGTAGAGCAAAAGAGCAAGCATATGGCTCGCCAAAATGAGATCTACCAGATGCAAAGTGCACGGTCACAGCCTCAAAGTCATAGCTTCTCCTATCAAAGTACCACTATTTCTTATGGTGGTGCAAATGGTGCATACTACACTTCTTCTAGAACAAGGAGATCAGGGAGTGATGGAGTAAGTGCAATTTCTTTTTTTCAATTAGTTCATTTTCTCGTACAGAGTTTGTGCTTGGATTGTGTGATATACTTATATTGCTTTTACAATCCAGTTAACATTTGAAGAATGCAAAGAAGCTGATTCATCTACTCGCCAAGCAACTCATAGGGTCTCAAGGGGTATCCATGACAAGGTATTGTTCTATATTGTCCTATCAGGAACATCAATCTTGACTGGCATCTTGAATGTCTAACGTGAATGTGAATCATGATCTAGGGTCATTCCTTAACTCGTAAGTTGAACTCGGATGGGCATGTTGACACAATGCAGACTCTGCATAATCTTAATGAAGGTATCTTATGTGATGTTTATGGACTTACGCTAGTTGGTTCACGTTGTGATGAATATTTATGTGTCTACATTGCTTAGACGAACTTGGCGGCTTTGAGGAAGCATGGAAGGGAAATGCCAGGAAATATCTCCCTGGGTTGGGTGAAAGATTCACTAATCAAGATGGTAAAGGTATGTTGATCATTTATGTTGCTTGCACTTTTTTTAGGCAATTGAAATTGAAATCAATTGATAATTTTGGCTGCATTGCTTAGATGGCCTGCGATTAATAAGATATTTTGCACTGCTTGATTGACTTTTCCATCTTCTTACCCAAGATATTGTATGTGAGAAGCTTGTTTGCTTCATCTGATGATATAATATAGTTTCTGTATTGATTATGGAAAACTATGCCAGAGGAGTTATTATCAATTAAGAAAAGGTAATCTTTTTCATGTTATAAATAGCCTTCTAACAGTATGTATGCAAGAGCCTAGGGGTATTTGTGATTTGGATGGATTATGACAATTAGAGCTCTCTATAAACTTGCTAAACTTAAGAGGTAGTATTTTTAATTGTCACTTAAAATTTGAATTCTTCTTGATGATAGATTGGGCACTGTCCAGGATTTTGCCTGTTCGGGTATCTACCCTGATACTGATTGTATTACCTAGTATTGATCACTGCCCCTGATAGACTTGTACTTGTCTGAAACTGGGACAAAGACAATTTGGGACATAAATATTTAAAAAAAAATTCAGTTGTCACTTTTCACCAATAGACAGTGAATATTACCATACAAACTACAAGTTAAAAGATGGGAATTACATTAGCTCAAACATTAAAAGAAAAAAAAAAAACATCGACACTTGAGTGTAATAAAAGTTGGGGTTATAATTTTGGACCGTTTGGTTTCTTGGGCTTCAGGCAATTAGTTTTGTTGTCCTTCAGTCCTTGTGTAATATATAAACGATAGTATTGTTACGTATGATCAATGTTTTTATACATGCAATTAAATCGAGACAAACAGTCCGATTTTGGGATGAAATTATATGTTACTGATACTGACATTGGTTTTAACGGTTCTACACTGGGAACGGCATAAAAAATGAAGAGAACTGATCTGAACAACCTTTGTCGGGGGCATGGCCACATTAATCCAATGAAAAACCTGTTTTTTTGTTGGCCACCCCTACAGTTAAAACTGTGAATGGAGTCATTTTGCAAGCAAAGAGCTAGACTCTTGATATCTGGACTCAAACCACTTACACGTTGACACATCAATTCTGTACAAAAATATTTCAGTGTTTGGAAGCGGTTATCAGAACAGGCTTGGCAGAGATGGATGGGCTCTTCCTTCAACCTATAGTTCAAGCAATCAAGGAAGCTCGAAACCAGATATAGGAGGCATGGCAGGTGCGCCACGTCATTCTGCAAAAGCCAAAGCCGATGGTAGTGGTCCATCACGCATTAGATCAAACAGAAGCGGGTCCAGTAAACAGGCCTATTATAGACATTAGGAATTTTGGGAGAGCATTTTGTCCAAGTCTTCTGATCTGGACTCAGACACTTTTATCTCGAGTGGAATGTATCTGCATTTCTGATGACTGATGCTAAAAACTATATTACGAAGCTGAGGGTATTTCTCATGGTATTTTGTGTAGCGTAATTGCAGTTATCGTACAAGGCCTATATGGTCACCCTTTATGATGATTTAGCCAGATTTTGTGTTGAATGTTGGTTGTTCACAAGTACCTTCATATTGTTGCTGCTTTACTAATGAACAGTACTACGGAATCAAAAGCTGGGTCAGCTGGGTTTGTGAACACAGGCATATTCATATTGTTGCTGCTTTTGTGATTAATAGTATCATGGAATCATTTTTAAAATTAATAAGTACTATTTTCTAACCTCACTTATGTCACTATATATCAAATTCTTTATTCATGGAACACAGGCATATTTTCTAACCCCACGTTCATTACAACATTTTCATAGGAGCTTTTGTTCAAAAAAATGATTAAGGGATTTAATTGTTATTTGGTTGTTTGATTACTGTACTGTATATATACCACCAAAACATATAAGTTATAACATATTATAGTAATACACTTTAAAATATTTAATTTTAAAAATAAATTATATACATATTAAATAACTAATTGACATGTATAATTATATATTATTATTATACATTTATGTCCTTAAAATATTAAATATATTGATAGATAGATATAGATATTATTTCTTTCCAAAAATTGAAAATGTAGAAGAAAATAATAAAAGAGGGCTTAGGAAAGTAGTTTTATTCTTGAACATATACTCTATTTGAACATGATATGTGATGCGACTTGCGAAACCTGATATGTGTGTGTTTTTATGGCGGCTATTATCTGACAACTTTTAAAACCGCAGTTCTGTAACGATACAGTGACGACGTTGCACAATCTGTAGCACTAAACTTCAATACTTGATACAGCAGAGCTCGATAATTTAGTGTAATGGCGGCAATCCGAGCCACAGCCAATGCGATTATGGCTGCGCGATCAATTTTCCATCCCAGGCTTCTTCCACCGGCTTTTTTTCGCCCGATTTGGCCGGTTATTGGCTATAAAAGGCTTTGCGTAAGAGCTCCAGCCCGATTTTATGCTGTAAGGTGCTCCTCAACGAAGTCTGGCGCCGGAGAGAAGAACTCTCCGGCGCGGCTGGCAGAGGTCCAGCGGCTTTTGCACGAGGCCGAGGAGCGGTTTAAAGCTGCTGGAGGTGGCGCGGAGCCCATCCCTCAAATAAAGCTAGGTACGGTGTAGCAGCCTCTTCATATGCGTGAGATCGAACAGTATATCCCTTTTTTGGGTAATTGATTGTGGTGATGATTATGAATTTAGTTGAATGGTTGCAAAAGGGTTTTGAAAATCGCCGTCTTGGTTGGACTGCGGTGATTGACTAAACAAGTGCTGGATTCAGGGTTGTTAGCTGATGGTGGTAGTGAAGGAATCTAATGGAGGTTGCTAAACTTAATGCGTAAACACGGTTGATATAATCTCCATCTTCTTGTTAAGGAAATTTTCACAGCTTCCTTCACTAATTCCCTGTAATAACCTATGTTGATACAATCTCCCATCTTCCTTGTAAAGGATTTTTTCACAGCTTACTTCACTAATTACATATAATAACCATGTCTCCGAGGTCTCATCCGGTAGTTGACTATTTAAAGCTATGGACTTTTATTATCTCTAGGTGTTTGAAGTTGCCTGTAAGATGATATTTCCTCCCATCTGCAATTGTTTATGAATGTCGCATTATCAGTCCTTTTGTTGCCTGGTGGCTATTGACATAGAAGTATACAAACATGCACATTTTTTTTTGGTTTTGAGCAATCCATCAACAAGCATTTGTTTCTGGCTTTACATTGTATGATGAATGGCCTGGTGGACATTCTTCAGCTTCTATATCCGTGTGCGATTCTTCAGCTTTTATATCCTTGTGCAGATCATGTAACTGTAAGCTATGCTAGGAGTGGTGGGCCAGGGGGACAAAATGTCAACAAAGGTTTGGGGTTCTCATTTCATCCTTAGTTCATAAGCCAGCCTTTTTGGGTGTTTAAAGCACTAATTAGATTTTTGTATCTGCAGTAAACACCAAGGTTGACATGCGGTTTAATGTTAAAAATGCTCATTGGTTGAGTGAAAGGGTGAGGGAGAAGATAATGCAAATGGTGAGTTGTTTTCTTATGCTCCGTCTCTGTGTGTGGATATTTTATGTTTTCTTGATTTGCTCCCAAATATTACATGAATTTGTGTTATCTGATTTTTTCATTCGACAGAACTTTGAGAAATTAGTGACTGCAGTATCCTTACAGTGAAGAACTAAATAAATAAAAAACCACAGAAAAATATAAATATTGTCTTCCATCATTGTTTAGGTGTTGATAATACATATATTAGGTAAAATATTTGGTTATGCTAAGTAAATGTGAACAGATTGTATCTATTTGCTTTAGTATGGACATTGGATAGTTGGAAACTGAGCTTTGGCAAAATAATTCTTATAGGGAGATATTGGACCTTTCTTTTTCATTCTTTTTTCTTTGACAGGAGAAGAATCGGATCAATAGGGATGGAGAGCTTGTGATTTCTTCAACAAAGACAAGAACTCAGAAGTAAGGCTTTTTTGTTAACCTTACTCATTAGGCTCCATTTGGGTGTGAGGATGTGCTTGGAAATGGATATCGAAGATTTTCAAATCCTCCATTACAAATTTATTGAGTTTATTTGAATGCATTGGATTTTAACACATTTTTAACTATTTTAGTAGTCATTTGGGTGGATTTGAAATCCATTTTTCACGGACTTATAATTATTCTTCCCAATCCTCTATTGAAATTCCAAACCCTTCCATCCAAATGCAACCTTCTGCTTTTTCCTATTCTGTTGTTCCTTGAGCAGTTGTTTATATGGCATTGTTATAGGGGTAACACTGAAGATGCTTTGGCAAAAATACAGGTATGTACTACTTACTTTAACAAGAAATGTATTTATATGTAAAGGAACTCATAGGTTGTACTGCCTGAGTTTCTCCATGGCTAGAGAAATGGGCCTTTTACCTCATTATAGCTATGCCAACTAGATCATACATGGTGGTGTAATTTTTTGCCTTTCCCTTTACTTGAAAATAAAAAGAGTTCTGTTTGTATGCTTCTCATCTGTAAATTAATTAATGCTGCAGGCTATTATTGATGCTGCTTCATATGTCCCTCCACCTCCTTCAGCAGAGACAGTAAAAAAGATTGCTAAATTGTAAGAACTCAGTCAAAATGCCTCTTTCAAACCTCCACTAAAATCTCTCGCATAATCATTAATGTGGATTAAATTAACCGCTTTCCTTTCGCTACCAAAGGTCTGCTGCTGGGGAGCAGAAACGGCTGGATAAGAAAAAAGCCCTGTCACATAAGAAAGCACAAAGAAGAAGCCGAGACAGCTGGGACTGATGCTTGGGCATATAAAATCATCGGCTGTAGTACGAATTGCTTTTCCAAGGTTGAGCGATATGATTTCGAGTGAACCGAACTACCATTGCCAGCACTTACATCCAGTGATGAGTTGCCGCTTGAGAAAAAAGAACCACGTTATCATTTGTTGGAAACATACGATGTACAACTCATTAGACCGGACTCGATATTTATGTGGTCAGAGACTACATTTTGGTAGGTCTCTGAAGATTTGGGCTTTCCTCTTTTATTGAAAATAGAACATATGTTTCCGACAAAATTATTCTTCATCTGAATTCCAGAGTGCACTAGCTATTGCTACCTAGCAAATCATAATTGTCTTTGTTTCTGCTGCACATGCTAGTTGTTTTTTCCTTTTGCATTTTTGATTTCAGGTGCTTGTAGCTCGAGTCATTGTGCTTGTAACGGCCTGTAAGCGTTTGTGGCTCGGTTTATGGTTGGGCAAGAAAACTACCATGGGTGTATTGATTATTAAGTTTATCCAAAAATATGATGGGGAAGATTAAACAAAAATTTTCTGTTGGATAATTTTAATCCTCAGTTTGTCTAAAATATTGCAGAGAACAGAGAGAACTATCTCAATCACATGAATACAGGTTTGTCTCTCCCTTCTAACTTCTCATACCACAAAGAAACTAACCATGTCAACTTCA
This sequence comes from Striga asiatica, assembly GCA_008636005.1. Lineage (NCBI taxonomy): Eukaryota > Viridiplantae > Streptophyta > Magnoliopsida > Lamiales > Orobanchaceae > Striga > Striga asiatica. The sequence goes on from BKCP01002225.1 coordinate 60,705, forward strand.
TTTTCATTTATCATCTTCTCCAAATTATTAACAAATGTTTATTTTCCATTTTCCTTCATAGACTAATGATCAAGATCCAACTTTTGAATCTTGCAGTTTTTCGTAGTTTAAACTATATGTCTATATCTATCTCCTGTCCTTCCAAAACTATGATAAATATATTCTCATTCATTTCCTGAATACAAACTCTTCCCCCGACCGCCAGTCGACATGTTTGATCCACCTTCTCTTTCTCTTCCCCTCACCCGAACCACTGCCCGTGGCCCCAACATGCGAGATATCCAAACCCTTCCCAACCGGCAAGAAAACCGACCTCACAATCCCCCTNCCCCCGCCACCTGGAATCCGAGCCGCTGGCGTTCTTGCACACGATCACGGCCCCCCTCTCCCCCAACTTAGCCGCTCTCAGCATTCCCAGAAGGTCATCCCGTGCGCAGTTCCCTACCAGAAAGTCGATCCCTTCAAATTCCTCCACAGCCCTCTCTGTGGGGCCCACCACAATTTCGCAGGCTGGCTGGCCGTGCAGCAATCTCATGGACTCTGCGTATTCTGATTTTGATGCCTCGTCGGGGACTATGCAGACGTGCCTGCCGCCCGTGTGGGTGGCAGCAACCGCGAGCCCGATGCTGGTGGCCGTGGGCCCGCCTATGGACCATGTCTCGACAATCAGCCGAGCATTCCACCCGGCGGCCATGGCCGAGATGAGCTCGGCTACTCCTGGATTTCCAATAATCGATGGTTTTCGAATGCTAATTACTGATTTAACGGTGTCCATATATGCTTTTGTGGCTGTCTCTGGAGACCAAACAAGCTTCNTTTTTCTTCTGTTTTTCCTTTATTTTGTTTGTGTCCGTCTTTTTCTTATAGTTCAAATTGTGTTTTTCTTAGCCTCTTATAAAGGTGGAGTTGATTATGGTGCAAGAAAGGTTTGTTTCCAAATAAATGAGAGTGCGACGGCAATTTGGACAAAAGATGTCAATGTCGAAAGCGTTGACCAAGATTGTAAATCAGTAAATCCAAGGTGAAAGTCCAATGAGGGGATTTGTATCGAATTTTATTTTTATGAACTCGGACAATACTGAACTGTTTATAGCGACGTTGACAATGATCAATATTTATTGTTATTATTATTTTATTTTATTTTGTATTTTTCTGTTTATATACTTACGCTATAATTAAATTCAGAAAAGGAAGATATTGCCATTTGAGGATTTTGTTTGAGGTGGTACAGCAACGTTTGATATGTTCTCAAGGAAAAAGTAAGAACATTGTTTGTTGCAACACTATATTGAGCAAAAAGTAAAGAGACTTGAGACAACACTATGTATGAAGTTTTATTTTCTTAAAAGTACTTAAATCATTACACATAATTTATCGATCGATTTGACAAAGTTTTTTTTTTTTTTTTAAAGAAATAAAATCATAGAAAATGCTCATCTACCTACCGTGTGTACATTTGTTGTACAGTGATAATTGAACATCATACTCCCATATAAGATAATCTCCAACTATATCAGTATATGAGTTGGTACGTACCATATTAAGCTACTTTTTATTTATTGGTAGAATAAGAATATCAATAATATCATTTATAATTAACACGCTTTATTAGCGTTGTACATACACACACTTCAATCACAGAAGAAGAAGAAGTTGAACACAACACAATACAATTCAATTCTTTGAGGGTCAACGTCAAATCACAAATCCAATACCAGAAGAAGAAGAAGAAGAAGAAGAAGAAGAAGAAGAAGAAGAAGAAGAAGAAAAAAAAAAAATCAAAATAAGGAATTTAATCGATCACGCGTGGGGTCTTGAATCAATGTTCTATTTTCCTTTCTGGATCATAAATGAATAAATAATTTAATTACAAAGAATTGTAAAGTGATAAAATATATACAATCATGCATATATTGAAGTATGTGATGACGTGGATGGATTACTATTTGTCATTAGTGATAATAATTAGTGATTCGACCATAGGGACCATAATGGGATTGCACAGCCAATGGTAAATAATTGAATGCACTACTTTTGAAATGGTCCAAATAAATAAATAATTAAATAACAAAAGCTGTCACACGTACATGGAACTGTACGTATTAGAATTAGTTTATCCTTAGTCAATTTACCACAACGGGACCAATCTTTATTTTAATCTTTTTGTTTGTTAATTATTTAAAGTGAATTGATAATTAAGATAAGATACGCCCTCTAATTGTATTGATTTGTAAATATAATAATTTAACACAATTTTAAAATAAAAAACTAAAAAAAATAAGCTCTTCAGAATACAGTACCCGATTCATCAAATATACTTTAATATCATATAATTTCATTTATTTATAGCATATAATAAACCATCTTACAAGTATATTAAATCATTATTTATCAGCTTTCAAATATGTAACATCTAATTTTAGATCCAATGATTTTAATTCTCACAAAAAATACGTTATATGTATCCTAACCTTTGAGAGAGGAATTAACAATACTTTTAATGTGCGGGAAGTAATATTATTTTCAATTCTTTTGAACATAATTGATTTCTTAGACGTCTTAGGTACAACTTTGTTGTCACCGCAAATGGCATTAGTCAAACTTAGACAACGTATTTTACAAAAAGTGTATAATCTGTATAAACTATAAAGGACAATTCGAGTCTAATTGTTGTATAATGTATATCATTTTACTTTTTAAAAATATTATACAAGAAAACTAATGGAAAAGGAAACTAATGCAGAAGGCATTACAGCAATGGCGTTGACTTTTCGAATAAATATCAGATGGAAAATTAGGTTAAGAGTTGACAATGCACCACCTGATTCCCAATGTACGGCCACTAATTTCTTTGTAATTGTAAAAATGTAATGCAGGATTTAGTAACATAAATCTTTATGCATGTTACAATCATCCAGTCATGTTACACGAAAAAAAACTGAACTTTCATATGATATGTGTTAGAATATCACTTGTGAGTTGTCTCACATCGTTCATACATGGAAAATAAACTCACTTTATAAGTCTAATGGGCTACTCTTCCTTCCACCAATTGGTTTTGGGATACCCACCTTATAAGTCTAATGGGCTACTCTTCCTTCCACCACCAATTGGTTTTGGGATGGAACCTCATTTAGGCCTTCATATGGGAGCCTTCATATGGACTTTTCCCCGTTCATGGTGTCACCCCAAAGTGGCGAAAATTACTGTTTTACCTTTGAATTATGTGCAAAACCTAAATGATATGAAATGTATTACTGTTTTACCCTTGAATTATGTGCAAAACCTAAATGATATGAAATGTGCGCAACATGATTCGAACATAGGTTGGAAAGGAAGGGAATGGCCGCTCAACCATTGAGCCATATGCATTAATGTGTAATCTATTGAACATAAATATATCTATACATCATACTGAAATAAATTAAATAGTTTAAAAATAAGTAAATAAATAAAATAAAAAGATAATATGTCAATTTACTATAAATTAAATAATTAATAATAATAATACTAATAAATTCCAATAAATTAAATTAACTTAAAATAATGAAAAAAATTAAATTAAAATAAAGTAAGATAAAATTTAATATAGTAGCGTGAACTAAAATTAAATAAATTTATAATTAAATAAATTTTAAATGAGAAAAATAAATACAAAAATGAAATTAATAAATAAATAAAATTAAAATAAACTAATTAAAGAAAAATAAAAATAATAATTATATAAGATAATTCGAGAGTTAAGAGGTCGACTTATGAATATATGTTGTTTCGGAGGCTACGCTTGGCCAACTCTCTGAGGTGAAGTCGTCTCAAGAGGGTCGTCTCAGTTAAGTCGACTACTGGAAGTCGACTACTGGAAGTCGACTTAAGATGTCGGGATGCTTGGCTGTTATGCTCTTGTTGCTCTTCTTCCGATGATGTCGACTAGCAGAAGTCGATAAACTAAAGTCGACTTGCATGTCGACCAGCGCCATTTCTATTTCTTCTCGGCTGCTCTTGACAGAATCGTCTTTCAGAGAGTCGACGGAGCCATGTCGACATGCGAGTTATTCGAGTAAGGAGCTTCTGGACCGGGTTATCCTTATGTGACTATATCAATATCTTAATAATTTAATTTAATATTTTAATTTATTATAAGTTTATATATTAATAATTTAATTTAATATAATTTACATTATCTTTTAAATTTAATTTCATTTATCTATATGTAATGCGATATATATTAATATTTACTATATCTAACACTCAACATTGAGTGGTGTGGTGGTGGCACCTCTTGTCTTGCCTCTAAGAGGTCTTAGGTTCGCACCTTGGAGCCAACAATTTTTTTTTATTCAATTTCTCGCGATATATTCAATATATCGCGATAAATTCAATTTATCATAAATATATATATAATATTCAGAGGGTATAACGGGGCTTTTGAAAAAAAAAACTAATGCCGTTAAATGGAAAATGGAAAAAAGGGAGCGTGTGCAGCTGGTAGTTAAATACAAGGGGGTCTGACGCAATTTTTAAAATACCAGGGGAAAAGGCGCATATTTCGTATAATACAGGGGGGTTTGGTGCATTAAACCCATAAGTCTAATGGGCTACTCCTCCTTCCACCAATTGGTTTTGGGATGGAACACCATTTGGGCTTCATATGGGCTTTTCTCCGTTCATGGTGCGTTTCATGATAGTGGGTCTGCACCCGTTTTTCCACCAGTTTCTGTCAGTATGACGATACAAATATTATATGGAGTGCTAATAAAATGACCGATTATAATAAAGGGACAATTTCTTTTATACCCCGACTTGAAGATATACTAAGTTTTTCACCTTGGTAAGTAACAATAAAAGTGTAACTTTTTCATCCTGAAAAATGTGAAGGTTATGTGAACGGTTCGCATAACTATAGTATATCAATCTCATATCAGTCACGTGAATGTCGCATGTTCAACTTATAAAGTGCGAATGTTATGCGAATGTTTTCGCATTTTTAATTTTAGCACAATATCATTCGCACAATTGTCGCATAATTATCGTATAATTCATTTTGAACTTTCTGGGTGAAAAAGTTAACTTGTAATCCAACGGCGTGAAATATTCGGTCTTCAGAACGTGGTGTAAATAACTATTTCTTCTATATAAAACTAAGGACAATTTCTCTTACGACAATTTCTTTTTCTTATACCCCAATATATACATGCATTTTCTCTTACACATTGTCCCATCAAAATATTTGTTTTTCACCCCAGAACTCACGAAATTATATGCGATTTTTAAATCGCATATCCAAACGAACCGCATAATTAACAATTAAACGAGATTTTGTCGTATATATACCAACACATATCCAAATCGGACGTGTAGTTAATAATTATATGCGAAACACATTCGCGTATTTGTTAATCGAATATTCAAATCTGTCGCATAATTCTTCATATGCAAAATTATTTCACATATATAGTAAGCCCGAGGGTGGTTGGCGTATATGCGGTTCGGTTCTAGTTAGCCCGTTAAGGGAGTTTCTGGTTCCGTTGTGATTGGGTTGCATTTCTTGTGACTTCGACTAGATTGTTCGCGTTTGGATGTTAGTTTGTGTTGTGTGGACGCTGGGAGTTCATGTCTGGTGGGGAGGACTTGTTTTTAGTTGTTTTGTGTTTGCTAGTTTTTTTCTTTTTTCCTAGTGTGTCTGCTATTTTCTTTGTTTAGTTGTGTGTTTTTTTCTATGTTTGATTTTCCTTTTGAGAGTTGTTGTATTCTCCTGCTGAGAGTTGTTTTTATTCTCCTATTGGGAGCTTTTGTTTTTTAGTATTGTTATGTGTTTAGGTTGGTTCTAGGCTACCTCGGATTTTTTGTCTATAGGGCTAGTCCTCTCAACTAGATTCAGTTGAGTTGTTGATTTATTCGGCTTTTGGCTGTTGTCTAGTATGTAATTATGTATTTTTTTTTAATTGAAGT
>BKCP01002225.1:67095-78617 GCA_008636005.1 Striga asiatica
GTTCGTATTTCTTGATACTCTTACATGTCTTTTAGACATTTCAGCGAACACACGTGTGTTCTCTTCTCCTTTCTTTCCCATTTTCTGCTCATGCACCAAACGACGCACCACAACCATAACCCTGCTCTGCGAAGAACCCCAAGACATGTACGGCGTGAAATCCCACCTCCAATGCACCACAATCCTGCCGGTGGCTCTTCTCATTTCCGACCCGCCTCAAGTCCGCCGGGCCCATGGCGTGCCTTCTCAGAACCCGATCCGTTATCCGGTTCAGGGAGCCCGAGACCATTAAATTCCTCCCGGTTCTGGTGACCAACGGCGTCCGGACTCCAGAAAACTCAAGTTCGGAAGGACGGATTTGGGACCCGGAACCGGGACCGGGCCCGATTCGGGTGAGCTCAAGATTTTCACTGATGTTGATGGGTCTGTCATGGATGAGCTCTTAGCAACTTTGAAAAGGTCAGTGTTTTGCTTTTGCTGCTGCTTCTTCTTATGAATTGAAGTTCTTGAAAATTGAAGATTGTTGGAATTGTGTGTGCGTGCTGCTGGTAAGTTGTGTCATTTTTGGGCTAGTAAGCTGATAACTTAACATAACCGGGGAAATGAGTTCATTTTGAGGCAGAGACATGCGACAATTTATTGATAAGAAAAAAAAAAAAGGAAATGGAAAATGCAATTGACCCGACAAGAATTAGAGTTGAATGCTTAAAGTTATCCTAAATTGCAGTTTTGCATGAAAACGCAATAATGATTGGTGCTGTGCAGATTCTAGTGGTCACATTTAGGGAAGACTTTTGGCATGACCATTTTTAAGATGTACATATGGCTTCATGCTATGTAATCTACACGAATAATTGCAAAAACCCATGATATGACATTGGACAAGAGCAGAGGAAACAAGTTAGCATTTCTTGTGTAATGTTCCAGAAAAAATGTAGAGCAGTTCAGCTAGACTAGATGGACACATTTGTTTTCTCCCTTTGTGATTACGTGATATACCAAATCTGTTGCATTAAATCATGCCTTGACAGATACCGTTTGAGGTCGAAGGTTGACATTGAGAATGTGGGACAAGATTTCTCTTGCTGGCAACAGTTTGGTGGGAACCTTTCAAATGAGTTCTCATCTTTGAAAGATTCAAAAACTTATTTTATCGGCTATGGAGGCACTTGATCGCGAAGATATGTCATCTTCACAAGGTAGGCATCTTGGTTTCCAATGGTTTAAGGATCCGCTGTTGTCTTGTCTTGGACTTAGGGGTTTACCATCTTACTTATGCCTGACCTCAATTATTCGTTTATCAGCAAATTAAGCATTTGAACGCTATGCATCACTATACCAGGGTTCAGAACTGCACACATTAGACATGTTTTTTTAATAACTTCTGTCTGGTAACATGGTTGATGTATGAATGGTTTCTTTCTTGCATTTGAATTTCAGTTTTCCCATTTAATTACAACTAGTACGTGGCCCGTGCGATGCACGGAAAAATAATATTTTGATTGTATTATAAATTAAATAAATAAATAACATTAATCATGATTTACCCATTATTTATAAATTAAACCGGGTTGGACACAGTCCGACCGGATGGACCGAGAACCGGTTTATAACTGATTTAGTGCGCTTGAATAAAATATTTGCTATTGAATCCGCCAACACCAGTATGTTGGACTGGTAAGATCGATACGATTTTCTAAACAAATTTTGTTACATGAAAAATTATTTTAAATAAAATTACATATTTAAATAAAATAGAGATTTATAAATTGTTTATCAATTAGTTTAAATATTTGAATTTATAAATTGTTTAGATATTTAAGTAACACTTTCTATTTAAATTTATTACAAATAGTACTATATATATATATATTAAAGTATTATGTATTAAAATTTGAACAACCACAAGACGGTGCGATTTTGAAAACCTTATATTTACCGTATTAATAAAAATGATAATGAAATAAATATTTTGTTCACATAAACAATAATAAAATGATATATAAATATTCATAAATCATTAATCATGTTGTCATAAAAGTATTGTTAATATGATTATTTGACGTTTGGACGACATTACATTTACGTAATAAAGTATTTTCAATATTAAAATTTATATTTAGGTTCAATAATCAATTTGGTCTGGTCAAACTGATACATAACTTAATTACCTCGGACCAACCAAGTTATGTCAAGTTTTTTGACTATTTTAAATATCACCTAAAAGTAATTCAATCAAAGTGGACAGTACCCTAATTCAATCACCCGATTGATCCAAAGTAATTTCCTTATTTTATTTAAATATAATATTTAATTTTATGAAATAAAAATATTTTATGATTCATATGTCTACACCAAATGATAGTATATTAAGATTATAAATTATATATCCAAAGATGAACTATTTATTTTTATTTTATGCATATTAATAAAAAATAAACATAGTAATTTTAAAAAAATTAAGATTAATTGATTGGGTATGCAATTTAAAAAATATTTTTAGCGTTCAATATATATATCTATATATATATATATTTAACATGATTGAATTTTTGGATTAGAATATATATATTTAAAATAATTTTATTATTAAAAGTCAAAAAGAAAAGATGCCATAAAGATTACAACTTTAAAAAGTTTGTAACCATTAATTTATGAACCCTCCGATTTTAAATGACTTATAATTTTTGAAACATGATACATGCATTTAAAACCCATTAATTTAGGAACCATCCAATTTTTTGATAATGAATTAAAATTAAAATGTAAAATGTAAAAGTTGCTGAAAATAGTATATAATAAATGTGGTTGACTTTTCCTTACTACTATTTATGGTAAATATTAATTCTTATTATATATATATAGATATAGATATATTTTCAGTTATGATCTCATACATTACTCTGTCTAGTGCAGCTCCACTCGTCGAGGTGGATAAAGAAATAGATGAAGGAAATTATCTTTTATGGAGATTAGAGAAGGGAGTTGTTGAAGGCTCAACTGAAATCCCAAAAGGTTAGAACCTTCGGTACACAAAATTTTGCATTTTAGACTTTCAGTACCTCAGCTACTTTAAAAAATCCCTCATGTTCGAACATCTCACAATCGTTTCCTACTAGCTGAAGGCTTCAGATTTAATTTATTTCTCATTATTTTCTTACATTTTTTATTGTCCGGGTAATAATTTTCTTCTGGTTTGAGAACCTTTATATTTGATGGAAAAAATCTTATTCAAGTCAAGATGGCCTGGTGCTGAATTGATCGAGACGGCCTCCCAAAAGAAAGCAGGGACAACCAACTGCATTAGGATCTCTTGGTTTGGGCCTTCTCGGCTTGGATAAATCTTTCATAGGGCCATAAAAGGTCAGGAAGATATCAAAGTAGAGGCCATTAGGCCCAAATGGTGGCCTGCTTAGTAGGTTTAGCTGCTTATTTTAGGTATGATTCTATTACCCTTCATAGTCTCCGCAAGATAACAGAACAACTGACTAGAAAAAGGAACTTGATGTTGTTATTAATTGACTTTCTACACTTTTGACCATACAATTGATACTTTAGTATAAGAACCTCTTCTGTGTGGGACTGCATGTGAATGAAAACAGTTGCATCTTTGAAACTTTATGCACGTAAATAATCTTAAAAGTGGATTTCAAGTGGACTTTTTCTACGTGTGTTGAAAATTAACATCATTTAAAACAGCAATACTAGTTTTTTTCCTGAGGATGCTAACAAACTGATTTAAGTTGACGGAAAATGCCTACTTTATTTCATCTTTGGGTAGCAGTCTGAAGTACATGTCTAGCCTGAATTATATCTAATTAAATACACAATAATATTTATTGAAACATGGACATGAAAAATAGTAAACCCACTAGACATAATAATACCAATGAAATGTTCTTTCCCAGCTTCGTAAAATTTGTCCATCATTGGACCTCTCACTCATTTACAGGCTCCAGCAAGACACCACTAATCGACACCTCTCAGCGAACAGTTAACATTTTCTGTTCATGTCAGCTTGTAAGTTAAGATTGTAGGGATCTTCAATGGATACACACTATATAATCCTTATCTAGCCACCCTTCACTTCTTTTTTCAGCTCCCGCACAACCGACGCCATGCTCGACCTACTCTCCGGATCCTCGTTCGTGCAGTCCAAAGCTATCCTCGTCAGCAGTCTTGCCTCGTTTTCCGAAAAATCACCTTCGAGCTTTGGGTCTATAAACTCCTCGAATTTCCCAGCTTCAGCCGCAGCACGAGTGGACCCTGGGAGCTTTGTCTTGCCGCACAACAACTGGAAAATAATGACTCCGTATGCATACACGTCACTCTTTTCTGTGAATCGGCCTGTGGTGACATATTCGGGAGCCATGTAGCCCAATGCTGCACTGGCCTTGAGGGCTGAGTATACAACGTCGTCAGCAAGTAGCTTGAGAAGGCCCGCATCAAGAATCAGGGGGTTCATATACTGGTCGAGCAGGACTTTCTCGACCGAGATGTTTTGGTGGATGATCGGGGGCTTGTTCGTCTCGTTGCTGTGTAGGTACCGTACACCTGTTTATGGAAACACGAAAAATTACATGACAAATGCATTGTTTCTGAATTAACTTACTCTACCAACTTAATACTTGAACACATGTTTTCCTCATCGGGCCAAACAGATCGTCTGATCATAGATGAGGCACTAATGGCGACAGTGTAAGGCATTTGGTAGAGAACTACAGTGATTGCGAAGCAAGTTGTTTTATGCATACATCAATTCAGTTTTCTGGCAGCAGACATTAATATCCTCTACTTGGGACCTCAATGATTTTCTCAGACAAAAACTCCAGGTTTTAGAAGAGATTCCGAATGAGACTACATAGTTATTAAAATAGCACCCCAAACCAGGGAAGCATTGCAGAAACCAAAAATTGGAAAGCCAAGCTACTAGCTATGAATAATTTGCAGACTACAAAAATACATTTGTGTTGTGCGCAGAATTAAAACGATAAATACCAACCTTTAGCGATGCCAAGGATGATAGAGACCCTGGTCTTCCAATCCAGCACACTGCCAGTGCCAGTGCCAGTGCTACTGCTACTACCCACAACATCGCTTTCGAGATACCTGGACAAAGTACCCCCAGGGGCAAAATCGTAAATCAGGAAGCACTCCCCTCTAGCCGTCGACCGGCAGAATCCTTTCAGCTCAACAAGGTTCTCGTGCTTGAGCGAATTCAGCAGGCTCAGCCCTCTCAAGAACTCTTCCTCCTCCGACTTACAGCTCGTCTTACCGATGCACTTTACAGCCACAATAGACCCGTCTTTCAGAATCCCCCTGTACACCCCGCAGAACTTGCTCTTCCCCATGAGATTCAACTCCGAGAAGTGCTGCGTGGCCGACTCCACCTCCTCGAGGTTGTACCTCGAGCCCCCCTGGTGGGCCCCGCTGTCGAACGACCCGTTGCTGTCGGGCCCGATGTTCGACGGGTCCCACACGCTCATGCACCGGTCCAGGGAAGACGGGCTTCGGTCGTTCAGCTCTTTGGTCCGGTCCATGCTGCTGCCGGTCCTTTCCTCGTTGGCCGTGTCGGACGACTCGTTCTCGACCTTCTGTTTTCTTCTCCGGCGCCGGAAAACGGCGACGGAGGCCGCCGCCGCCAGCCCGACGGTGGCGGCGATCAGGCCGGCGGCGAGCCCGATCTTCGGCATCTTTGAAGGGGTTTTGGAGCAATGTGTCTGGTTGCAGGTCAGGGCGAAGGCAGCAGACTCGGGCTTGGTCGTGGGGCCCGCACCGCCAGCTGACAGGTTGAGGTAGTTGTCGCGTGCGGTGCAGGGTCTGAGGCCCGGGAGGTTGGCCCCACAGAGGTTGGCGTTGTTTTCTATTTGGAGATTGAGGCCCGTCCTCTTCAGACCTGAATTGAGAAATGATTTTAAGTTTACCAAGAAAATTGAAAAAAAAAAAAATGGCTTCTGAAGAGGATGGGCTTACTTGGAGGGACGACGCCAGAAAGATTGTTGTTTTGGACGTCGAGGTCTTGTAACGAGGTGTTGTTGGCGAGTGTATCGGGGATTTGGCCTGAGAGTTGATTGGAGCCCAAGTGCAATCTTTTCAACGAGTGCAGATTTCCTAGGCTTGAAGGGATTTGCCCTGTTAGCCTGTTGCTTTCCAAATTAATGACGTTCAGGTTTTTCAAGGATCCCATTGAAGAAGGTATGGTTCCTGTCAATTGGTTGTGACTTAGCTGCAGCACTGCAGAATTTGTAGAATTTTTAGTTACTAAATTGAAGTTTTAAAAAGAACATATAAGTAACTAGCTATAGATTTTGATGATTTCACTTCTAAGGGTATAGAAAGATAACTTTAAAAAAAAAAAAAATTACAAACACTCTAGTTGTTCAGTATCATTACCCAATTTGGCTAATTCAACCTCAATTCTCCCTTAACAACTAATAAAAAAAGTGTAAAATAAAATAAAATAAAATAAAAAAGAAAGAGATCAATAAATTATAAAGCATTAAGAACACAAATTTGTCCATTGCAAATGGAGCTGGAAGAGTCATTGTTGACAATTCTCCTGGCATAGTGCTAATAATGGACTAGATCAAAATGGCTCAATTAAATTCTAGTGCTTCTTCTATTAGTGAAGTTTCAAGAAAAAAAAATATATCAAACGGCGCAATGCATCTTGGGTCGCTACGGAAACAACCTCCTTGTATAATTACAAGGGTAAGGTCTGCGCCCCAGATCCCAACCTGTTGGGAATATACTGGGTATGTTGTTGTTGTAAGAACACAAATAAAACTGAAAATAGATATCACTCCCCAATACCGAGCAAGCTTGCACTTAACCTATATCATTAAGAGGAAACACACAGTGAGACACACAGGGCCAGAGTGAGAGAGAGAAAGACCTTGAAGACTAGCCAAATATCCAATCTCAGGTGGTATAGTCCCAGTCAAGTCATTCAAATTGAGATACAGATCGGTCAACTCAGTGAGTTGAGCAATCGCAACCGGGATCCCTCCTTTCAGCGAGTTGTAGTGCAGGTAAAGACCCGACAGGCAGCTCAGCTCCGCCAGGTCGGAAGTCAACTTTCCGGTGAGCCCTTTACCCTGCAGCGAGATGTTGACCACTCTCCCATGCTCGTTGCAAGCAACTCCGACGAACGTGCCGCCACATGGTTTGCCTTTAGCGGCCCACGACGAGAGGCGCTTGTTCACAGGGTCCAATGCCAACTTGATTTTCATCAACGAGCCCACCTCTGAATGGCCGGGCGCCAGTTTCACGCAGCAGTTGCTGCCATAAACGAAGCTGATGAGAATCAGGAGGAGAGGGAACAGGGAATTTGGCAAGTCCTGCATTTTTTGTTCCTTTCTTCTTATTTTTCTTGGGATTTATTTATTTTTTTTCTCTGATTGTGAGGGTGAATTGAAATTTGCGGACTGCAGGCGCAGATTGTTTTTTGGTCAGAGCTGGTTTTTCAAGAAACAAGACTTTTTAGTACCGCATGATCTTTCAACTTTCGGAAAATCTGGAGAGGAAAAGACGGAGCTTTTTGGATTTGGAATTTTGTTAATCTGAGCTGAAACTGAAAAAAAGAAAGCTTGATTGGTTTTTTTTTGGGGGGAAGAGCGAAAGAGATTGGGTAATGTGTGTGCAGTGTGTACACACTGCAGTGTGTGTCAAATTGGTAAAAGTGTCGGCCGTGTTAGACTTTGGAGGGTATAATATAAACACATGCATGCACATTCTATAGGTTTTTTTTTTTTTTTTTGGTTGNATTCCTTTTTTTTTATTTATATGGAAAGTTTGGTGTCATATGCAATTGCACCAGAATAATTCTCAGTTCTATTATATCATCAAGTTCAACTTTTATTTATTTTTAGTATGTTTCATCGACATGTGGAAAGAATCCAAAGTGTCCTATCCAAAAAAATACAAATTATTACATCAGTTTGTCTAACTATTAGATGAGTTGAATCATTCTAGTAAGCAAACTTATATACAATACTAATGTAATATTTTTTATTTACAAAAATTAAGTTGTATGTCATTCCAATTTGATAACATGCATATATGTTGAAATATAATTGTCCAATCTTTAAACCTGCCTTAAAAACCAAAATTCTCAACAGTTGTTCCATTTTTTTAATATTTCCATTGAGAACTGAGAACTAGATATGTTACTAGGTAAATGGAATGATCTATAGATTATAATCACTCTCACTTTAAAACATAAGAAAAGAAAATCTATGAATGGGGAAAAACACTTCATTCTTAGTAACTTCGCATGAGACAGCCTGTCGGCGTGATGTAGATTATATAATATTTTAACAGTTTTTTTTCTAATGAAATGTCTCTATAGTTAAAAGTTAAGTATTTAACTAATAAAGCGGCTCCATAGAACAAACGTCATAAAAAACTTCATTTTTATAGGGAGTCGAAATATGAACTAATGACACATTAATGGAATAGTAGGTATATAATAATTGATTGATTAGTTAGTTACTTGTAATTTAAAAGAAGAAGAAAAAGCAATGTGTGAAGCTACTCATAATAAGATGTCCAAATTTTCTATTGGAACAGACTATTTTTCAAACATAAATATAAAATATTATTTCTTGGTCTAAAAGTGTAGATATTACATAATGCAAATAAAAAGTATAATTTGTCAACGAGTTGCCTAATTATAAGAAGGGTGCCTGAGTTAATGATGGACCGATAGAGAGAGCCAGAGAGGCGCTTGGACTAATTCATTATCTTTTGAAAAGAAAATTTATCATTTTTTCGCATGATATTCGTATAAATAGAAGGTGTCTATTATTATTTTTTAACATATGGACATATATTTTATTTTCAATTTTGTATATTAATTTCCAACTCACCGTTTCATTAATTCTTTTCTATTGAATATTTTATTATCAACTGCTTATATAATATTCATAGTGCTTTACGCTATATTCAATTGAGTATTCAATAGTTCTTTGTTGAATATTTGGTATTTCTTAACTAAATTTACATTATCGAATAACTTAATTTCCATTGGTAATTTCATTTTTCTACGTCCTTTTATTTTTATAGCCTAGAGTGCATAGTTTATAGTACTCCCTCCATTTTGAAATATAAGGCATTTAAGGTTATTGCACAAATATTAAGGAGACATTAATTAATGAATAAATTGACTAAATTAACCTTATTTACTCTAATCACAACCACTCCACACTTCCTTAATTTCAACACAATGAGGGTATATTTGGAAAAAAATGTAAAAATTTGTCTTGATTTTTGAGCGCGCCTTATATTTCAAAAAAAATAAGAAATCTTTATACGCCTTATATTTCAAAATGGAGGGAGTATTACAGTATGACAAAAAATAAATCAGATTGCTTAACACAATACTATTGGTATTTTACTATCCAAAAATAATGTCAATATACGTGATTCTATCAAATATTCGTAATTACCACTAGTTCATTTAGCCATGACTTATAATCAAATATTCGTAACTACTAACATAGTTAGTCGTATCATACATTCAAATTTCTTCAATGTAATTATTGGATGACTACCAATTAATAAACCAAATAAATAAGATCAAATTTTTGAAAAATACTAGTACTATAAAATACATTAATTTAAGTTAAGGTATACACAGCATTGAATACCTTAGTCTATGGTGGGTCCACCTGCTAGGAGAAGACAAAAGGTTATATAAAATTAAGAAAAGATTAGAAAATTTTTAGAGCTAATCTCTCCCGCCAATCACGACGTGATTAAATTTGAAAAGTTGACTTTGATGCCATGGAAAAAGATGGTCAACAAATTAGAAAAAAAAGAGTGTTCCAAACTAAAAATGTTTCCAACCTAACCAGATTATATGACAAGGATTGGACTTTGATCAGGTTGTCTAGAGGAACTTCCAAAGCCTCAATATAAATTAAAGACCATAAGATGATAAGACAAAAGTTAGATATATATTGAGATGTAGTGTAACAACTTATATATAAGAAATTGTTAGATTATTCATCAGTTTTAAATAAATATCACATTTGATTCATCCGGTGGTACGAAATTATCAATTAATACAAATTTAACTACAAAACTCTTGTGTAAGTTAGTCTAAACGTCAGGTTGATCGACCTATTATGCTATATGAACAAAAATACATATTTACACTATCAAATATCAAATATCTATTTATGTTGTTTTTTATAGTATAATATTTTGTAAGTGAATTATATACTTATTTGTAAAGACAATTTGTAAACTGAATAGTTNGATCTTAATAGTTAGGCTAACCTAAGAGAAGATCCCCAACTGTTATCACCGTTTCACCATATTATGAGCTCAAGCATATATGATCTCTTAGTT
The DNA here is from genome assembly GCA_008636005.1 of Striga asiatica. NCBI lineage: Eukaryota > Viridiplantae > Streptophyta > Magnoliopsida > Lamiales > Orobanchaceae > Striga > Striga asiatica. The sequence continues at coordinate 77,452 of BKCP01002225.1, forward strand.
CATCTTAGAAAATAGCCCATGCTATGGATCATTATTGAACCAAATCACATATGAAGTTTTTCACAATATACAAGCATTCAAAATTCAAAAGAGTGTATAATGCCTATCCATTTGTCCGGATGAATTTATTATTAGGGATTTTAAAGCGAAGGTGTGAAAAGCAAAAGTAATTCAATACAAGTTTCAATGTTTCGAAGAAATTCTAATCGAACGTCCGTATTTGCAAAAGCCAGCTCACATTCCAAGACAATCGGTGGTACGTTGCTGGTTTTTATCTTAATTTCTTTTATACTTGATAAGAATATACATCATCATTATTATTATTGAAAATCACATTTGAACCCGCTGGTATATCATATATATCTAGTTGTTTATTAGCACGGTATATAAGTTACGCTTAATATATAAATTATTTTAATTGATTGTTACTAAAATAGTAAATTATTATTTTCTCAATTAGAATTGATAAATGTTAGAATATACACTTGTGAGTTGTCCCACATCGTCTATACAGGAAAATAAATTCACCTTATAAGTCTAATGGGCCCACATAGTATATACAGGAAAATAGATCCACTTTATAAGTCTAATGGGCTACTCCTCGTATCACTAATTGGTTTTGAGATGGAATTTCTCTGCTTTGGTGCGTTTCGTCCGTGGGACCGCACCCGTCAACCCCTGTTTGTCAATAAATAATAATTTTATTTATAAGGTAGATATAATTTTCTTCTTCTAAACCTCTGCATCTTATCATGTATAATATGTCAAACTTTATCTTATCTATTCTATTCATAAATCACGATCCTAAAATATATGTACACAATCTTTCCCCGATCCTAAAATTAAAATCATTAAATGATGATATTTTATATATGTAAATATGTAATATGGATCTGAAACAAAAATAAACTTAAAAAGATTAATATAATAAATCATATATAAAAACTTATAACAAATAAAATATTTTATAATTTAAAAGGTCCTATCATAAAAGTCCAAACTAATAAAAAGCACAAAAAATAACTAATATAAAGCACAAAAAATTAACACACAGATTGAAATCCCGACATAGCATCGTCATAACCGACAATCCTTTTCAAATTTCTAACGGTAATTAGGCAAAAATGTGCCAAGCAACACCGGCCGTGGCAAAATTATCTAACATT
>BKCP01002225.1:78644-92623 GCA_008636005.1 Striga asiatica
TTTGAACCCAAAAAAAAAAAAAAAAAAAAAAAAAAAAAGAAAGAAAAGAAAGAAAGAATAATCCCTTGTATCACACGAGTGTAAAGATAATATACAGTTCAAACTTACACACACACATTCAATGTGAAGATATTATGCAGGTCACATTCAAAATTTCAAATACGCACGCATCGTGCACACACACATTCGTTCATCATCTTCAAATCAAATTATATCAAATTCAGTCATCATGACAACCTGTGGCCCCTGTACTCTTTCATGTGTAAAGGTTGCACTTACATCACCTTTTTTCACCACTAAATCCATTTCAAATACTTTTCCATGATTTTTGCTTCACAAAGTAAGGTAGGAAAGCACTTACCTCTTACCACAGAGCACAATTGCACCCGAAAAATACACATCCTTTTCATCCAAAGCAAATGGGACGTTGCTATCAAAAACATCTTTTGAAGGCCACCAGCAATCAGTCCCTTTTTAACTTTTTTCCCCCGAAAATTTTGGACTGCTAAAGCAACTTCAATTGTCATACAACACTAGCCAGAGTACACTCTTTTCATACGAAATTGACACGCGAGACACAACATTACAGAGACCATAGTATACAAACAAATTACATCAAAATCCGGAGTCCGATACTATACTTGCAAATTAATGTACACGTTGCTGAAGTGATTACGAAGCAAACTAAGAACGATATACTCAAATGCAAAGTTCAAGTTAGAAGCTAGAATAGTTTTCCTGTTCACCAAAGCTTCTTCTAGCAAAAGAGTCACCAAGCGTTCGCTGTTGTAATTAGGTAAATAAGCATTGCTCAGATATTGGCTACCGAAATTACCAGAATCAGGACCCTCTGGAAGTAAAAGTGGCCCTTTTGTGTCTGTCGGGCCACCTGGCCCATTATCATCCACTCTATCATCCTCTGGTGAGTCATCAGTATCTCGTTTTCTGTCACTTTGATCACTCGAACTTCCACCAAAATCATCCTTTGGGGTGCTAGGGACCTGGGGCTCAACTCCAACTCGTCTTAGGTGTAGCTGTTAATGAGATGCATGCAAGGTGTGAAGTAAGTACGAGTTTGACCAGTTTTAGTATATGATTTACAGCATTTTTTTTTTTTTTTTTTTAATGATTTATAGCAATTAATGCAATGAACCGTTATAAGAGAAACCCATGATAACAGAGAAATCCAAAATAAAGGAATTCTCAAAAATTAAAATTTAGAAACAAATGTAAATAAATAAATAAATAAAACATCTACCTGGAGATGAAGATTCACTTCATCTGGTCGTGAAAGAAAAGGAAAATCACCACCAGACTTGAGATAGGCTTGTCTAGCACCGGGGTATCTTTCGGTTACTTGATCTTTAAGTTGTTGGGGGATTGCACAGAAATCATTCGTCTTCAAGGAAAGGATAATCACCACAAGCAAAACAATAATCAATGAGAAACGTTCATTTTTTATGAAGAGCGAGAGGCGAGAGCAAATCTAAAGATTAGAGGGAATGAGGTCATCACGTCTTCAGGCATATTATCATCTATAGTTAATAGATAACACTTACATCCATTATAGTGATTAAAGAATCTGAAAGCAAAAGAGGTCCAACTGATGCTGCATCGACCGTTAAACTGAGTCTTGAGGCCAAGTCGTCTCTTGAAAGTGTCTCGACCTGCAGGTCAGTATTTTCAGCTCCTTGAAAACATTGCAAATCTTCTATTACACTTTCATGATAATAAGACAAGACTACTATAAAAATTTCCCATTTTCTGTTCAAAAAAAAAAAAGCGAGAAGAAATAGAAATATGACTAAACAATGAAGCAAAAGTGTGTGAAAAAAACTTGGAGCTAGAACAAGACTTTACAGGAAATATCTTTGCATAATATGCAAATCTACATCTTATTGGGTAGATTTAATTTCCCACTGGGAAGTGTTCATCACTTCTTGTACTGGGTTCCTCTTCTATCATAGCAATAAACTCCATATCCTATAACCAAACAGTCTGATTCATTACTCCTATCAGAACTGTGAAAATACTATATAAAGAGAGAAGAGACGAACATATGCTTTAGTAGTATTATGAACGACTTAAGAAAAGAAGTTTTTACAGATCCATGAAGAACTTCTACCTGAGCAACAACAAAATCCACGGAATCAGCAATAAAGGGTTCGTGAGGACCATCACGGATTCCAGTTAGGACATATCGCTTCAGTAGAAATGAAGGTGTCCAACCTACACTGTCAAAAATGTTGGTCTAAATGTCAGTAACTAACCTAAAATTGATGAGGCTGATACTTCTCAAACCAAAATGATGAAGAATACAGAACAATAACATGATACATCACTTGAAAATAAATGTAATTATATAAACAAAATAATAATAGGGATGAATAAGAAGTATGAAACTACTCCAGAGATCCTGGCCAGCAAGAATAACTTGTCCAATAGCCACTGCTATTACAAAATAAATCTTTTTTTACTTATCTTATTGACAACTCTCGCCTATAAACTAAAGCACAACTAAAATAAGATGGTAATAAGAAATAAAAGGGGCAAGAAAAATAATAGCATTTTAGGAATAATAAATAAGTCAAAGTCCCTAAAGATTAAATACCAATAAATATCCCAAATTTTAATATAAGATGTTTTAAAATTGATATCCCTCCACTCTTCTCTCTCTATCATTGCCGCCTGCCAGAAAAACGACCACTGGACAGGAAAAAAAAGCCGGAGTAAATGGAAAAACTATACGGCCCTTGTTAAAAAGAACAACATTGACTATTTCAATGCGGCCACGAGTGTCTTCATGCAAGCTGGATTAATGAATTATCCGCTTCCCGTCCAAAGTTGGAGAAGAGAAGGCATCAACCATACTTTGTATAGCCTTAAGTGTTTGATAATTGCGAGGATTCTGCCCCAGAAAAAGGAAATCCTCATTAATAGTTAAAAAATCCAAATGGGGTCGGGCACCTCGGCAGGTCGTGAAGCCGACCAGAACCCGTGGAGAGGAAGAAGAGGAATTTGATTTGCAACCACTTTCAAATTTCAAATTTTTTGGCATGCCAATTCATGAAAACTGAGGATGTGGAATCCACAGTAGACAAGGGATTGACAGCATTGGCATGGAAGGTGTCGCTGGCTTCAATGCGGTGCTTGGTTGACAAAAATTGTGTGACCAACTCCATAAGTTTGGTGATGGCTTCCTTGACATTAGTGAGTCGGTGTTCGAATACTTCCTCACTCCTTATTCTCCTTGCATCAACTAGGGTCCTTGCATCAATTAGAAAGTGCGAAGAGTTATGCGAATTCCTTCGCATTTTTAACTTTCGCACAATTGTCGCATAATTACCGCATAATAACCATTTCCTCTATAAATGTATTCATTTTTCATTTCACCCCGAAAAATGCAAAGGTTATTCGAATAGTTCGCATAACTGTCACATATCAATCGTATAATTGCCGTATAACTGTCGCATATTCACATTAGAAAGTGCGAAGGGGTATGGGAATGTCTTCACATTTTTAACTTTCGCACAATTGTCGCATAATTACCGCATAATAACTATATCCTCTAAAAACGTATTCATTTTTCAGAACGAGGTGTAAATAACTATTTTCTCTAAAAATATTATTAACATTAGATACAAACTTAGTAAGAGAACAAATAATAAGATCATGAGGACATACATTGAGGCCCATGGCATGGCTGCAGCAAAACTAGCTGTCTCCAAGAATGTATTTGAGAGAACCAACGATTTAACTCTCCGTGGACGATGTTGAGCAAAAAGCTGAGCTAGGAAGCCACCAAGTGATGTACCGTAAAGATGTATCTGCGAAATATGAGCAATTATGACTCTAATTTGAATATTAAAGTGGAGATATTACTTGAACACCATCATACAAAGTTTGGATACTTAACTGCTTGTTTGGGCACAATTTTCAAATGGATTTTGGATGCGGAAGTCTATATCAAAAATAATTTTCCTACTAGCAGTACAAACCCCGTGTAATGCACATGAATGTTAATTACAAAATTTTATACTCGCATAGTTCTAAAAAAAATAAAATACAATTTTTTATATAAAAATATTTTAATACTTCTTGACAATTAAGGCCAGACTTGATAAGTGAGTTCCGAGACAGAAGTGGTCAAGGTAACGAAGTAGGCTCTACGCGAAAGGAAAGGTGAAGAAGGAAAGGCAAATCATAAAGAGAGGGGTGCCTTCAGGAATGCGGACACAGGTGGAAAATGACACTGTCACTGTAAGACTTGATCGTCCTATATAAGATAATTTTCCTAACTAATACCCCCTTCGTTTAAGAATATATGCCGTTTGACTTTGTAATTTTTTGGTTTTTTAAATGTCATTTTAGATGTGTTAATTCATTTTCTTCTTTTATCCATATAAAAAATCCTAAACAATCTCATACTCCCTCCGTTTCTTATTAAACTAGTGTGTACCCCGTGCGATGCACGGTAACAATATTAAATTAACAATATTATAAATAGACCTTGAGTTTGAGTCACTCAATAGCGGAAGTGGAAACTACTATTGATCCTATTTAAAAAGAGGAAGAAAAAATAATAATTATAAATTAAAGAGGAGGATAAACAATACTTAATAATTATAAATTAAAGATTCGGGGTCAAACAATGTAAAATTATTATGTATAAGAGAATATAAAAAAAATTGATTACACATCATTTCAAAATTATTATTATACTTTTTTGTATGATTAGTTTATAATATTTGTAAAAATATTAGTAATTAGACCGATGAAAATTAACTTCTTAAAGTAGATAATGGATTTCTAGTAGTAATTATGAATTAGTTTCTGTTTTATTTTATTTTTTCTTTTTAAAGATAATGGATTTCTAGTAGTAATTATGAATTGGTTTCTATTTTATTTTATTTTTTCAAATCTGTATAGATAAGGGATGGGATTTTTTAAACACGTGAGACGTATGCAATGGGATTTGGTAACAGAAGAGATAAGCTCGTGTAGATTTATACTAAAAATAGGAAAAATTAAAACAAATATTTATTGTCGAACAACGATTTTGATAAACTAAAAAATAGGAAAAAGAGAAACAATTTTTTCCACAATTATTGAGCCAATTTATTTGCCTATTCAGATTTGTCCAACAATTACTATATATAGGATATATTTAATGATTTTGGCGGGAAAATGTTTCTAAATTTGTAAAAAGGTTATTCTTTTTATATAATGATAGATGTCGTTTTAATTTAAAATTTCTAAATTACGATTTTAATGGGTTGTGTAATAATCTTATTTTTTAATCTTATTAAATTTAGTTTTTGATTTATTAATGGGTGGTTTTTAAAGATAATGATATGAGATAATGTTTGTTAAAGAGAATAAAGATGTAAGAATGAATATAATATTTCCAACGACAATTAATTTGCAAAAAAGTTGACACCCTACAACGACATTTAAAACGAAACAGAGGGAGTATTTGATTCTCATTGAAAAAAACTCATGCAAAAGAAAGCAGAAAAGTGACATAACAAGACTGATAACTTCCACGCAAGGAGAGAAAAGGAGAGAATATTTATAAAAAAAAAATATTAAAATTGAATATAAGAGATTTAGAAAAAATCTTATATAAGATAAAATAACAATTCCTGTTAAGTTTTTGTAATTCTGCTTTTTTAAACTAAAACGACACATATTGTGAAACAGAGGGAGTATCACTTAAAAGGTTTGGCAGATAAATTTATTTAATTGATATACAATAATTTATTATTTTTTTTAATTAGGATTGATATATAATTTAATTTTTATAAAGGTGGAGATAACTATTTTTATCTTATATATGCTATATGAATGTCGAATCAGATATCGTCAAAAAATTAATCAATTTGATATATCATATAAGAAAAACTGATAACAAATAAATTAAATTACAAAGCATTAAAATATATTCATAATTAAAGCTAGTAAAGTGTTTTGGAATTTTTTAAGTCCTAACACTGATAAAAGTCGACATCCACATACCCTATTCCGAAACACCAGAAACAAGAAACAGAAACAGACAAATAGAACTACAAAGCACTAAAAATTGAGATATAGGATTACAAAGCACAAGAAGTTGATCATAGGTTCGAGAAACTCTACATTTATATATACCGAGGGATGATAGGTCACCCTGTTTAAAAATCCATTTTAAAAAAGTTGAAGTTGGAGGTTTTTTATTTTTTTGAGAAGTCAATCCTAATTTTTTTAGAAGTGCTATAAAACAAGCTTTCAGTCTTTTGATGCCCTACCATATCAAGGAAAATAAAAAAACACAAGAAAACAGGCATAATTTGAAGCCAAAATTTTAAGCAAATAATGAATTAAATATCATGGGAAATAATTAATGATGCATGAATCAGGAATGCAGAAAAGCATTTTCATCGTACATCAGGAAGAGAATATAAGACTAGGGATCTTCGCTCTTTTACTATAGCATATATGTCTAATTTCCGTTCCATTATGATAGCCCAGCTCGTGGGAACCATCCCATCATACAGATGATTTGTTAACAGATATTAGGTTCAATCAATGATCAGCAATACAAAAAGAAGAACAATAATACCAATCGAAAAAAAAAATAAAAAATAAAAAGAAGAAGAAGAAGAGGAAGTGGAGGAGGAGGAGAACCAATTATCAGTAATACAAAAAGAAGNAAAAAAGAAGAAGAAGAAGAGGAGGAGGAGGAGGAGGAGGAGGAGGAGGAGGAGAAATTTGTTGACAACACAAATGAGATTCATTCATGATCGTTTAAAGAAGAACATAATTAAAATATATAATATAATACAAAAAAAAGGGTAAGGAAATCTTACATGATGAACATCAATAGCGTCTAAAAACTTCTCAAAAGCTTGAATCCACTCATGGTTGTTCCATACACGAGGAATATCGACTGAAATGACACGATAACCCTGAAATATAATGGAAAGTCACCACAAGATTGTTTTAAGTTGACAGTTGTAGCATTACATTGAAATAAAATGTTATAAAATGGTAGTACACGTTCATCTCAAACTTAAATCTAATATTGAAACAAGTGAAATGTTAGACCATACTCAAATCAAGGGGACATAAAAGAAGTGACTATTTAAATCCGTTGTCACTCAATACCTTCATTGAGAGTGACATAACTTGTTTGTAGTACACATCTGCAGTTCCAGGTGTACCAGGTAAACATATTAGTGGGGGCACTACTTTTGGGCCGAAATCATAGTACCGCCATTGCTTTGATCCAATCTACAGCAGATGTTGGGGAAAATGGTTAGACAGTTCCTACAATCCATACTTGTGAAAAATGTTAATAGAATGCCTTAAGTTCTTGCATGAACAATGGTACTGATAAGACAGACTAAAACTTTGAATAAAACTGGTTATATCAATGCTCTATTGCCAGAATTCCTGAAAATGTGTATATGATTGAAAATCAAGGTAGACTCCTCATTGCCCCGCAAAAGCCAATACTCATGGATCATTAAAAGATAAAATTGCTAATCAATTGATAATTCATGGATGAAAAACCGTAATGCCCTTTTCTATTCGAATTTATACCCAACTTGATTTACATGCTTATTTTATATACCTCAGTTTGAATGACATGATGTGTTTCACATAAATACGTCAGTTTGAACAAATATACACTCTCGATTGCTCAATCTTCTTACGATATACTATACATATTCCCTCATCTTTCAGTTTAGGTCAGCCCTTTATAGACCTCATTAGAAAACATTACTATAAACCATCCCAGGAATACATGAGTGATCCTAGACACTACTTGGAAGAATTGTCCAATGTCAGCCTTCTCAATCTCAAGCATCTACAAGTCTCTTCTATGTACATTTGAGTTCAAAATACATCCTACTGCTTCCAAAAAGCTACACGAATATAAACTAAAGAACATAAGCAAACATTTAACGAAAACGAGATTATTGGCCAACGAAAGACAGTAAATATCTTAAGTTAAATTGATAATAAATAAATACAAAATGATAAATAAAATACAAAACTCAGGCCCATGATCTAGAATTAACCAAGGTATAAGACATATAGTTGAAACTAACTGCTCCTTGGGCAACATAAGCAAGAAAAAGTACGATTTAAAATATGAAATCAAGCATGCCCAGTTGGTGAACAGAGCTAAAGAGCCCAACCAATTACACAAACTACCAAATAATTGGAAATAATCAAATCAATTGGAATTTCGTGCAAAAGGGATTTGGTGAACGGGGCTTACAGGGATCTTGTGAAGAGGGACCTGAGACTTGAAATAAACGTAATCACCGGGCGCCGTGAAGACGCCTTTCATCGCCGACAGCAAGGATGGCTGCTATAAAAACATAAACATGAAGATTCCAATGAATTTGGGGGAAACCTCCGATTGTCCTTTTCTAGCACGCCGGAGGTTCAATTCACGGTCAGCTGGAATTTCAGATTTTGACGGGCAATTGTTTCGCAGAAAATTTTGAGGTCGTGATGTCGATTCCGAGCAGCTGATCTGTGAGATTTGATGAATGGGATTGAAAAAGAAATGACAAGCCACGTGGGAGTGGGGCCTCCTATCTCTTCGCCAAGTCAAAGCCCGTCAAACAAAACAGTAAATTTAAAAATTGGGCTAGTGTAGTAGTCTGAACTTGAAGCTAATTGGGCTAGAGTAGTCCGAACTTCAACCTGGGTGTTTCGATACATAATTGTTCTGTTATAACTTATAAAAATCAATCCAACCGGTCAAGAAAAGCAAGGAAGGTCACAAAAAATGAGCGACCTAGGTCACATTGTGACCTTGGGTCGCGACCCGTGTAGTGTTTGGAGTAAGGGACATTTGTCCTATTTTGATTGGATAAGTGTATTTTTTTTGTTTAAAAAAATAAAAATAATATTAAAATTCATATTTTTTCATTCTCTACAAATAGAGACCACACTTGATATATTTTGGAATAAAATTATAATTTTTAAATAAATTAAAATAAAATAAATGTTTAAGTTGAGTTGGGTTGGGGATAAAAATAAATTGAGTTGTATGATTGAGTTGTGTAGGTGGAGGAGAGAGAAATAATTTTTTTTTCGAAAAAAAAAAATCTATTTTTTTTTTGAATAACTCAATTTATCCGGGTTAAAACAGAACAAAACCTTAATAAACCTTATAAATAAATCTCTTTTCTATACTCTCACATGTTTTTCACTTATATTTAATTAATAATATATTATCATATTTTATTAATATTTTTAAATTATAACTTTTTTTTTGTACTTTTAATCTTTTTTTATTTTTATTGAGGTTTAAGAAGTTAAACTTGGTTTACACTTGTAAACCTTAAACTGTCTCCTTTTATTAGTAAAATGAGACGAGTCGAGTCCAGCATTGGCCTTATCGAGCAGGATTTGTTTTAACTGCTCGAGCTCGACTCGATAAAAAAGTACAATCGCTCGAGCTAGGCTCGAGCTCAACTCGAAATCAAAATGCTCGAGTTCGGCTCAAAAATTTTTAAGTGGAATAAAATTACCATTAAGCACATATGTTATACTATTGTAATATATATAAGGGGTATTTTAGTAATTCAACATATATCTCGAACCGCTCGACAATGCAAAATATGGGCTCGAGCTAGATTCGAGTTCGTGTTCGAACCTTTCAAGCTCGAGTCGAGCTTTGACTCGAGTTGAGTTCGTTTGCAGCCCTAAGTATGAGTTAACGGCTTTTGTAGTATGTGTGAACACTTGATTATTGCTGAAATTGGCTTTTGATGAGTAACTTAATATGTTGATTTCAGATCGTAGAAATTGTATAAGCAGATTTTTCCCATTTTATTTTCAAAACATATTCTTACTTTGATACGTGATTTTATTCCCATTTTGTTAAAGTCACGGGCGTCTTTTGGCTTTGTAGTATAAGGGTGGGAAAAAAGAGGAGAAGAGCTTATCTCTTCGTATTGAACTGGACGGGTAAGTCTTATTTTTTTTCTCAATTTTTCTGTTACGTCTTAATTTTATTTTCATTGCCAATGCTGTAGGAGGGTAATTTGGAACTGCTTTCGAGGTAAATGTAGGTGGAATGGCGCAACCCGAGTAAGTTTTCTGATTAAATTTTTCTAAAGTCTAAAAGTTGGACTATTGATGCTATTTTCATTTGTCGTGCTACTTTAAAGTTTCAGGCATTTGCAGGTGTATAATCATCGACTTATGCAAAAATGAATGAAATCACGAAATTAAAGCAACCATCGACTCATGCAAAAATGAATGAGACGACAAGTTTCAAAGATGCAAATGAGGTCCGATAACCATTTTTGAACTTTTTATTGTCCGAGAAAGCTGTAGCATTCATGTATGGCCCGACTTTTTTCTTCTTTCGAACTTCTTGAATATCCCTACAGATTAATATGTTGGTATTCGATACTTGTAATAAAGGTGCTTATGAATATGGGTCCTGATGCATTGGGGGATATCATTGAAGCTGCTGAGCTTTTAAACATGTCGCGTATGTTATAATGTGAGTCATGTATTTTTGCCAAATGAATGTGATAATATTCATGTGAGATACATTGTAAATTTATCATGCATTGTAATAACATGATTAGATTTTATAATTATAAAATTATTTTGAGTATTTATTTAAAAGTGACATGACATTCCTTTGACTTTTTTGGACAAACATAATCGTTTGTCATAGTTGATTTAATTAATTTATTTTTTTATTTTATTATTATTATTTGCATCCTAGATTTGATAGATAATTTATTTATTTATTTTAGTCTTTTAGGGGATGCTGATACAAATTTATTTAAAAAGATTCAATCATTTTTAACCAATCACTCATTTTAACTCAACTTTTATCATCAATATTATTAATATAATTAAATAATATCAATCAATCATTCTTACATATTAGAGCAACTCCAAAAAAGGTGTAATGTCAGAATTGTGCTTGGCTTTATTGGTGGAGAAGGGTAAAATTTTGCACCGTTTCTTCTGCCTTCAACGGTAAAAAAAATGGGGCCCTTTATCCAATTTGGCTGCAATTGTCAGCCACATTTTTTTTTTTTAGTTTCCACACTAATTTAATAAAAGTGGGATAGTGATGGTGGGGTAGTTGTGGGTCCAAGATTATTTGGGTAGTGAGTGCAAAGTTGTTGGATGAGAAAATGTACGGGAGCTACAAAAAAAAAAAAAATTAAAAGAGCATTTGCAATTCATATAAATTCAGAACAACGTTCTTCGTCTTTGAGTTGTTTTTATCATCACAAATTAATATTTTCTATCCTTTCACATTTGTAACTCTGAAACAGCGATGTAAAGTTCTGAGTTGTTTTTATCATCACAAATTAATATTTTCAATCATTGCCCATTTGTAACTCTTGAAACAGTAACGTAAAGTTGGTACACAGTTCTTCATGTATAACATTCATATAATTTAATCCTCAATAACTAAAATATATATTTTGTTTTTGATATGCATAAGATATAATTACGGATCAAGAGTCCTTACAAAAGGAGCCTTTAGACAAATCGGTAAAACTTTTGAAGTTATACATAAACTTATGGAAACTTTTATTTATATCTGCCGCCGGTGCTACAATAAAGTGTATATACCCATGACTCCACCTTATGTGATGAAACGTTTAAACAAATCTACATGAATCTTTTTTATTGAGGCCGGTAAAACGTTAAAAACACAAATATTAGGAAACAAAATTAAAAAAATTTATAAAAAAAAAGTCTTAAAAGAATCACCTCAATATCAACTCAAGCAGTCTTTCATAATATTGCATCACAAGGTGCAAATAACGATAAACCACTAACAATGTAACTTGCACACGTGTTAACTTCTATATGATTTTAACTTGCAAAATGACACACGTGTGTTAACTTCTATCTGACTTTAACTTCCAAACTGACTTTTACGGTTTTAGGGTGTACTTTTAACGTCTAACAAAACTTACAAACATGTAGTAACTTCTAAACTAATTTTCATGGTTTTAGGGGTGTATTTTTAACTTCCACATGTTAGACATGTTATAGTGTTAATATTTTTTTTTAAATAAAAATTTTATGACCGTATTTTATTTTGGACTTTGTTTAGTGTTGTTAAGTATGTTTGACTGATTTGCGTATTAAAAAATAAAATATTTTATGAACATAATTTATAAGTATAAAATAAATAAATAAACTACCTACCATTTAAGTCATATTTTTATGTTATCTCGATATTACTCTTAAATACAAAAGTATTTACGAAATACTCTTTATATTATGTAATATAATATTTATTACATATATATTGCATGTATATATATATAATACTATTTGTTTAATTGATTAATTTAATCATGATCATATATTTTGGATTTTTTAACTTGTAGAAAATGAATCAAAAAATATTCTACAAACAGGATGTTATTTATTTATTTATTTATTATGAAGAATATTTGTGTGATTCATCGCACATGTTTTTAAAATATTTTTTTTTTATCTAATTTCACTATTATTAGATTTAATTTGTATGTTGTAGAAAATGAAATAAAAAATATTCTAAAAACATGTTGTTATTGTTGACGGGCATTTCCGGTCAACGGTTAAAAAAGATCAATAGTGAAAAAGTAACGAGAAAAGACAAAGGAATACGGTTTAATTATGATTTTATTACCTGATTACGAGGTCGGCCTCTCGTACGAGGTCGGCACTTGCGATGTACTTACAAGTTCTTACACAAATTCCTTACAAGTCTAGAGAGAGAAAATATGTAGAGGGTTAAGACAGTTGGGATTCAACAACCCAGAAATAAATGAGGGTTGCTATTTATAGTGCTCTTTAATGTGGTACTGTTCAGGTACTGTTCACCGGTCTTGTCGTACAGTGTCGTCGCAGAGCAGTCCGGCGCCTCCCTGACAGAATTTAATGCGATTTGAGGTTTTCCTCATCATTACCTGGCAGACATTTAATACACACATGGGGGTCATTTAATGCTGGTAGGCTTTATGTCTTGGCTAGGAGATGTAGACTTGTAGGCTATGGCGTCCTGTCCAATCACCAATGATTGCTCTCTAAGTGGCATTATTATATTATTACCGGTGCTCGGCGCCCGCCCCTGGGGGGACCGTCCTGGAACTTCAAGCCGGCCCCCAATCCCGTTTTGTTCTTCCGACCCCGGGGAACCTTTCTCCAGCCCGTCTCCCACCAGGTCGGTATCGGCATTTGGATTCAACAAACGCCGAGCTCGTGGACGAACTCGCGGGGGTGTCAGGGCCAATCAATTTTTGAGTTCAGATCGGCACTTAAGAACTGGTGGGTGAGCCGGTTCGGGTCTGCGGGCCGGTTCGGCTTTTGGGGGTTGCCGCGTGTCCGGTTTCCCTTCGAGGTGAACTCGGATGCCAACAGTTATTTATTTATTTATTATGAAGAATGTTTGTGTGTTATTCATTGCGCATGTTTTTAAAATATTTTATATCTAATTTCACTACTATTAGATTTAATTTTTATGTACAAAATTTAAGATAAAAAAATTTAAAAATATTTAATAAAAAATAAAATAAAATTTTATAAAAATATCTGTCAAGTACAAACGTCCCGTAATTTTAATTGTTTGTATTAAAAAAATGAGTCACAATTGATGAACACGTGTCAAGTCATTAAATAATAGATCTTTGTTAGTTATTGATAAATTAAATAAATATTAGGTGAGACAATTAATATTAATATAAATATGAACACGTGTTAAAGAATGTGAAGATTTTCTAAAAATAGAAAAAATGTTGTAGGATCCACATAAATTTTCTAAAAATGGCTAAGCGTGTTACCTAATTATATAGTAGATAGATAAAACCGATAAGAGTGAGGTTTATAAACCTCATATAAACTCCTCGATAAAAATGCCCTAATTACAAAAGATTTGTATTTAATTTATGTATCAACCCAAATATACAAAAAGGAATACATAAATACAATGTTTTGTT
>BKCP01002225.1:92647-136868 GCA_008636005.1 Striga asiatica
AAGTATTTGCTCTTTTTTCCATCATTATTTTCCCAGAACATCGGGTGGCACAATCTGAAGACTGAAAGTGGATTACAATCATAACATTTTGACATAAATATCAATTTAATTGAGTTTATTTTTTATTTTTTAATTACACAATTGTCAAATCACAATTCACAACTACCACTTGGTACTAAGAAAGCATACACATCAACACAACTACCACCTAGTATTAAGAAAGCATGTGCTTTGTTGGTTGCTAATTGAAGTGTCCGCACGGGTTCAAGTGGGTAAGTAACAAGAACTTTTTTTTTCCCATTAAATATAATTGCACCTTTATAATATTAGAACTTATTGCGCTCTTCCATTTATAGTTTACTAGTACGTACCCCGTGCGATGCACGGGAGAGAGATATTAAATGAATTATTTTCACAGGCTCTGCGTTTAAGTCTGAGAAGGGTTATTATCCATTTTTCACCTATTTTAATCATCGTTAAGTCTCGTTTAAGTCTGAAAAGAGTTATCATATATTTTCCACCTCTTTTAATCACCGTTAAGTCTAAAAAAATAGGGTTGTAATCTATTTTTCACATCTTTTAATCAGCGTTGTTTTATTAGTCAGAACATTAAACGTGAGCATGTTTGGGCTAACTTGTAAAATAATTAATATATTATCTCACTAACACATTTATACTAATATAAATTTAATTTTATTATATATATTTATTCCTTGATATAAGAGAAAATAACAATTTTACATATTCTTATTCACTATATAATAGTTAATTATTAAACTCTGTTGCCATATAATGTCATTATTATTTATAAAGTTATACAAGTTGCACGTCTTTTTGTTCTTTTTATTTTATGTAATGAAATATATTTAATGCACATTGTTATTATTTATTTAAGTAATCAATTTAAAATATGTAAATAAATTTAAAAATAAATAGTGTATAAATAATGTACAAAATATACACATATATTTTTTTAGAATTTAATTTTGTATACTAATTAAACAACTTTGATTTAAGAAAAGCCATGAACTCAATCTCTTCTAATATCAATATTTTTATAATTTGCATTGTAATGATTATTTCTTATTATATATATAGATTAGAATTTTTGCGACACCAACCAAACTAAATATCATAACAACCAAGTAACAATTATGTAAAAACCCATAACACAACAACTATCAATTAAATTTGGTAATAGAAAAATTACATACATATATATAAAAATATGAGGATTGTATATTTCTATTAACTGATGTATACACCACGTGTATATTTTGTTAAAGTATATTGGAATGTTCAATTTCATAGCATGATAACAATCAGTCTTAAAAAATCGAAAATCTTATTGAAATGCCATATTTTTCTGTTAAAAAAAAAAGTTCCCATAAAATAATAATTATATCATAGCAAATTCATTGTGTAATTGAACAAATTTCTATAATACATTTCTATGAAGCCCGATTTTCTGTACAAAAATAAAGCAACAACTTCCACATTTTAAGGAAATCAATTAATGTTGGTCCGTTTTTGCTAAGAAAATAATAAATAAATAAATTGTAATAATGGAAAGTAATTAATGATGAGAGAATTTAACCATATATGTTTTTAAAAATCGTAACAGAAAAACAAATATTAAATAAGACTGTATAATATGAAAATAGTAATGGCAATAAATGATGTTGACTTTTCTATCTTCTAAATTTGGTAAATAGGACTCCCTTTAATATAAGTATAGATTATTATTTCTTTAATTACGTAAATGAAAACATATTTAAGCCAGAGTTACTTATGAAAGATATTAATAATAATCTTATCCTATTTTTTCACGATTTTAAACCTATACTATATATTTCATGTTTGGATTATCCTACTTCTATTGAAGATAAAATAACTTTTGAATGTTCTTTGACAAGTTTGTAAATTATGTGACTCAGACCACGAGAAAATAAAAGGAAAAGTATGTCCAAACGATTATAATAGTTTTGTCTGATTATTACAAATTTAATGATTGTAGCTCCTAGATAAATTTAGAATGCCTTAGGTTGTGTTTGTAAAAAAAATAATCTGACTGAATTAATTCAAAGTGAGTTTTTTTATAGTTTACTAAGGTTAATTTAGAAAAAGTTGTATAATTAGTTAGTGAAATTTTGAGTTCATATTAAAACAATATTTAAAATAAAATCATTAAAATTGGTTTGACATAAAAGTAAAAGAAAGATGATATAAAATTATGGTTAGTTAAAATTATGTGAGTGGAGGTATAGTGAATTAAAATTGATACAATGTGTAAAAATGATTGGTTGTTATTATTTAAAGATTAATTATTATTATTTAATTATATTGATAATATTGAGAATAGTGATGTTGAGATAGATTTTGAATATGAATTAATTTGGTTTGAGATTTTTCTTTTATAAACATATATTATCTTCCTTCATACAAGCATCTCAAATGGCATTTTCATTCCACTAGTACAGAGCCCGTGCGATGTACGTGGTACACAATTTTAAGGCTATTTATCCAGGCTTATAATTATATATATACATGAATAAAGAAAAATGTACGGAATATATATAGTACGTGACCCGTGCGAAGCACGAGATATATTTATTTGGAGAATATTATATTATAAGATGCAATATTCAATAAAAGTTTATAATACGCAAGAAAATTGTATAATGTTCAATAAAAGTTTTATAATATTCAAGTGGAGTCTTAAAGTCTCTTGTATATTAAGACTACTGACAAAATAATATTTTAATCAATGAGTTTTCTTTCCTTGTAGCCAAATTGTGAATGTGATTTGAGGAGTACAACAAATCGATATATAGCTGACTTGCTTTTTTCATTGTAGTTTTTTTTCTTTTTTTTTTTTTCATAATGAATTTAAAGATATTCTAAAATATAGCAAAAATTAATTTTTTTATTACAATTAGGAATTTTACTAAATATAAACTCTCAATCTATGGTGTTAATCAACGTTTAAGTCTAAAAAATTAGGAATTTTTACCTCTTTTAATCAACGTTTAAGTCTAAAAAACAATAGAGTTATTATAAGTTTTTTTTCTACATCTTTTAAAACATTAAATATGAGCATGTTAGGGCTAGCTTGTAAAATAATTAATATATTATCTCACTAAAACATTTATACTAATAAAAATTTAATTTTAGCATATAAATTTATCCCTTGATATAAGAGAAAGTAACAGTTTTACTTATTGTTGTTCACCATATAATATTTAATTATTATTTTATTATATAATAAAAAAAATATTGTTAAATAGTGTAGTAGAATTGTTATAAAATTATGATTTTTTTTTTTACAATATGGATTTAATATTTTTTTATGATTTGATAATATAAACAAATCTATACTTACATTTGACAAATAAAACAAATAAATACTTTAGTAAGTATTAAATGTATGTACTAAATAGGAATATATTTGGTATAATCAAATACCAAATATAATCAAATAAGTCAAAGTGTACATTTTTATTTGGTATTTGATTTTTTTATTATTAAAATCTTTTTATTATACTTACCTTTTTAAAATAAAATAAATAAATAAATCAATTAAATAAATAAAATATTATAATACCAAAATAGTAATGGCATTTAATGCAGTTGACTTTTCTGGATAGTAAATGTAGTAAATAGAATCTCCTTTTATATAAGTATAGATTGTATAATACGGAAATAGTAATGTAATAAATGTTGTTGACTTTTCTTTATACTAAATCTGGTAAATGGTATACCTTTTAATATAAGTATAGATTGATATATTTTGTTGCCACATCACACAAATTATCCTATGTGGCATAGAATATGTCTATAGTTTTTTTTAAATGTATAAGTCATTCTAAACAACTTATATATATATATATATCATATTATTTATTCAATTTTATCTTTTTTTTCTCCAATCGATTACAATTTTAGTATCACAAATAATACCATAATTAACATTAAATATTAGATACACAATTTTTTAATTTCTTTTTCTCATATCATACAACATAAAATTGATAATATTTCATTACTCTAACTAGTTAAAATTTTCACCATTAAGGCCATTTATGGTCAACACTCAAGAATAATTAGCTACATATGAGTTGCCCCACCCACCAACTCCCCACGAGCCAAAGCATCTGCATGCTCTTATATCCAATTCTATTTTTCATCTTTCTTTCTTAAATTATTAATGGAAAGCAGTGATGGCTTTCTAATTAGCAATAGCCAATAGGACACTTAAAAAAAGAAGTCTATAATATAAATAGATGTGTTTAATGAAACTGAAAGTTGAAATACTAATATAATAATTAAAGGGATGGTTATGGATTATTAAAGAGAATGCTTTTGGTTTGTCAAATAAAGAAAAGGAAAGATTTGTTAAAAGGAAAGAACTTAAGACAACTTACTTAAACATTCAACACTAGATATGAATCGTTTGTTTATTAGTGGATTGATACTAAATTAGTTAATGAATATCATTTTTAAGTTTTACCAGTCAAATATGTTAATAAGTTTATTCCTAACCTTATTTGGTTAGTTTTTTTACCCAATCATTAATTTTCAAAAAGCACAAAATTAAAGAGCACTGNTACAACGTAACAAATGTAATTTTTTTATTATCAAAATATTTATTTGACAAATCGTTAATTAAATTTGCTTATCAAATCAATTAATACTAATTGTTGTTCGCTAATACAATCGACTATTAATTATCCGCTATCAGCTAATTGCCAAACAAAGACAATGCCTTGTTTGGTAAATGCTTTTTGGCCAGCTTTTAGCATTTTGAGCAATTTTAGAAGTTTGACTAAATTAAAATCGCTAAAATTTATGTTTGGTTAGATAGCTTTTAAGGTTGGCGGATTGAAGGAAAACGCTGAAAATGAAAACGTTCCAATTTGGATCGTTTTGGAAGATGATTAGCTTTTTCTATGTAGTGACTAGTGGGTTAATTGTTTCAAAGAATTATATTATATAAATAATAAAGATGCAGTGGCATGAATGAAAAAAAAAAATCACACTAAATTGTTAGGAATGCAAATAAGTTACGTTTAATAGAAATTGTTTGATTAACTAATTTGTCATTTTAGAATTTAAGTACATTTATTTATCAAATTTTTTGTTTAACTTTTTATGTATTACAAAAATAACTTTATCCTAGATAAATAAAATATTAAATTATACTCTTCTAAGTAATTATTATTCATTCACAAATAATTAAAAAAAAGGTAATTTTACCAAACACTGTTTTTCAAGTCGTTAACACAATCAGCTCGTCAAAACAGCTAACGCAATTCGCTGGTCAAAGCAGCTAACGCAATCCGCTAGTCAAAGCAGCTAATGCAATCCTCTAACAGCTAACCGCTGATTACCAAACATGTTAGATAGCCCTAAGGATGAGATATTCAATTTTTTTCAATAAATATTAATACTTCTAAACTTAAATGTCATGCTCTAAAAAATAGAACAAACAAAAATATGTTTTTTAAATTGTATAAGTATGTATTTTTATTTAGAAAATTTTACTGTTAACCAGGTAAGAGTTAAAGAATTTGAAGTTATGTACAATACAAAACCGAACATATAATAATAACAAACACAATAATATTGTTAAACAAGCACAATAGTGTTATCAACAAGCACATTGGCGGAGCCAGGATTTTTAACTTACCTGGGCTAAAATTATAACAGATATCAAATAAAAATTTGGATAAAAAATATTATTTTTTAAATGTTTTTGTGATTTTTTTTAAATATATTCGTTTAACTAAAATATATTTTTTAGTTTAAATTTAGGAGTTGACTTAAAAAAGTCAATGACACTTCATTATAACATCACAAAAATAAAAATTAAAAAGAGAAAAAAATAACATTTATTAAGAACAAATTTAACTTGTTGAACAATTATTTCTCAAATTTAATGAATTATTTAATTTTATCAAGATAAAATCTCTCAAATATTGATATCTTTGATATGATTATTTAAATCTAAAATGGTTCGATAATTTATTTGATGTGATTATGCCAAATATTTTTAATTAGTTAGACTAACATTATAAATATTGTTCAATTTCAATTCTAATTATATATATATAATTAAAATTATTTTTAAATATATTCTCTATATATATAGTACACCAAAATTTTACCCAGGCTAAAGCCCAGGAGAAGTTATATGTGGCTCCGCCACTGTCCACCAACATTCAACATGCATCACACATATATTTCATATTTGACGAGCATTATCATATAATCCTATTCCCATCAAATAATTTCCCCTTCAAATAATTTATCGTACTGATAATAAATTAATAATACAACTACCTTACAAATATTATTTATAAAATGTCACATTGCAGCCTCTCCCATACCACGACCAAACACATCGTTCCCACCTACTCAATTGATCAATTTTCATTTTGACCCAACGACTATTTCTATATATACATTCAGACCCGCACCACGCCCAACACACACTGACACAGGGGAAGAAAAAAAGGAATAGTAAAAAAAAAATTAAAAAATGGAAGGAAAAATCTTCTTCCGATGTCTCTTCTTCACCGCAGCCGCCGCCCTTCTCATCTCCTTCACCATCTTCAGCTTTCCCGGTCCCTCATCCTACCCCCTCCCGTGCGGCCCCAATTCCGCCTGGTGCGGCTCCAAGAACCGCATCCTCCGCCGCCCTTCCGCCGCCACCCTCCGCAACGACCACGCCGCCGACGTCCCCCGCCACCCCCTGGACCCGCTCACCGTCCGGGAGATCGGAAAGGTCCACGAGGTCATCAAGTCCTTCTTCTCGAAATCGGCATACACGGTGCACTCGCTGGTGCTGGAGGAGCCGGACAAGGAGGCGGTGGTCGGGTGGGAGAAGGGGAAGCCGCTGCCCTCGCCGAGGACGGCGTCCGTTATCGCACGCGCCGCCGGTAAGAACCACATCCTGACGGTGGATGTGGAGAGCGGGGAGGTGGTGGAGCACGACGCGAGCCACATCTCGGGGTTCCCGCTGGTGACGCTGGAGGATATGCAGAGCGTGATTACGGCGCCGCTCGCCAGCGCCCTTTTCAACCGCACGATTTTGGAGAGAGGGCTTGATCCGAGCGTCGTCACTTGCTTGCCTTTCTCCCCTGGCTGGTTTGGTAAGTATGACGATTTCACATTTTCTGATTTCTTAAATTCGAGATTTTTTTTTTTTCCTTCTGATTTAATCTTGCAACTCTTATGTAGGTTTGGCGTGAGATTTTATAGTATTTTGTTTTAACAGTCTCTTTAAAATCTCATTACTTCGACTACTCAATTGAAAAATAAATTGGACGCTTTACGACTTTCTCCTACTTTTGAAATCTAGGATCAATAAGTTTAAGATTTTTATTTTCTGCTATGACATCTTTTCCTGGTCTGCTCGAATTATTGACATCTTTTAGACATTTATGGTGTGTTTTGTATTTTTCTCTTTGGGGCATGGGTGTCTCTGTTTTTTTATTGTTGAGGGGAAGTTCTGTGTATATATTTTAAAAAATTCAAGTGGCCTCCAAATTTTGACTATATGGGACACCCAAAGGGTAGATTTTTTCAAGCTTTGTTTGGTTCTCCTGATGATTAGTTTCTTTTTTAATTGGCGGGGGATATGCTCTGTTTTCAACCCTTGCCCTCTGTTTTTTCACCTCTTGGAAGCTCTACATCAGATAAACTCAAAGGCAAAAATATTTTCTTTGCTTGTGAATTTTAGAGCATTCACAACTTGGGTCCAATTTTGTGTACCGCAGATAACTTCAAGTAGAAATAGCCAATTATGTCTCCAATATACTTATTAAGGATTGACGGAGGCTATTTTTTTCTTTAAGTAGACCAAAGCTTTGTGGATGTTGTTATTAAATGGAAAATTCTCGAACATTATTAGGGACATTAAACCTGTCCCAAATTAAATGCAATTTGGTACGATGTAGTAAGATACAAATGCTATTGGACACCTAACCTAATCAATGTGCCAGAACTCAGAAGTAGGAGACGATTCAAAGTTGGTTGTGTGGAGGGCCTATGTCACAATAAACCACATGTTTTGGGTAGACTATACGAAGATAAGTAGATAATTTGGGGTGGTATCGTAAATAAGAAAATCTTATATTGATTTCACTTTAAAAGATAAGTAGAACAATATACAAAGTATATTGTTCAAAATAGTCTAATAGTTGGTCTGGTCCAAGACTAGGGATAAATAGCAGATACTATTTGTGTACTTTCTATATCCAATAAATTTGGCTGCTTCATAATTGGTTGTGTAGATTATCTCCAGAAGTGTTCTAGACCTTCTGGTAGTCTATGTTATAGGCTGTTTTTTATTTTTGGAAAAAAAACATACCCCAAAATAGAAAGAGTTCTTCTTACATTCATTTTTCTTGTAATTTAATCAACAGGTAAGGCTGAGGATGGAAGAAGATTGGTTAAATTAGAATGCTTTCTCGTGGAGGGCACTGCAAACTTCTACATGAGGCCTATAGAGGGCATCATTATCATTACCGACCTCGACACGCATGAAGTTGTCGAACTTATCGACACTGGGAAACATATCCCTATCCCTAAAGCCGCGGGCACAGATTACCGGCTCTCGGCCATGAACGGGCCAGTTGTCAAGCTCCCTAACCCTGTATCCATGGAGCAGCCCAATGGGCCTAACTTTGTCATAGAGGATGACCACCTGGTTAAGTGGGCCAACTGGGAGTTCCACCTGAAGCCCGACCCAAGAGCAGGAGTCGTTATTTCTCAGGCCAAGATGCGTGACCCAGAGACCGGGGTTTTGAGGAGCGTGATGTACCAAGGATTTGCATCTGAACTTTTTGTCCCGTATATGGACCCTGAGGAAGCATGGTACTTCAAGACTTACATGGATGCCGGTGAATATGGGTTCGGGCTTCAGGCTCTGGCCCTTGACCCACTTAATGACTGCCCAAGAAATGCAAAGTATATGGATGCCGTATTTGCTGCTGCCGATGGCACACCGTATGTTAGAGAAAACATGGTTTGCATATTTGAGCGGTACGCGGGTGATACTGCATGGCGACACACTGAGAGCCCAGTTACTGGAGAAATGGTAAAAAAATAAATAAAAATCGGTTGATTTTGTATATGATTTGCTGTTGGATTTTGTCACTCAAGAGTTTCTGTTTGTGTTTGGGTAGATTCGAGAGGCGAGGCCGAAGATTACACTTGTCGCGCGAATGGTGGCTTCACTTGCAAACTACGACTATGTTGTCGACTGGGAGTTCCATGCTGATGGCCTAATCCATGTTAAGGTTTGTGAATCCTGCTGTAACTATTACCTAGTAAAGTAAAATTTTGCTTTAGAAGAGCTAAATCGAGTACTCATCGGATATTTTATAATCATTCTCCAGGTCGCGCTCACCGGCATAGTAATCGTGAAGGGAACCTCGTACGTGAACATGAACCAGGTGAAGGAAAACGAGGACCTATATGGAACCCTCTTGTCGGACAACATAATTGGGGTTGTCCACGACCACTACATCAATTTCTACCTCGACATGGACATCGACGGCCAGGACAACTCGTTTGTGAACGTCCATCTCAAGAGAGAGTACACAAACGGCGCTTCCCCTAGGAAGAGCTACATGAAGGTCAACAAGCAAGTGGCGAAAACCGAGAAAGAGGCACAGATCAAGCTGTCTCTGTACGACCCGTCTGAATTTCACGTGGTCAACCCCAACAAGAAGACCAAGGTGGGTAATCCCGTCGGTTACAAGATTGTGCCAGCTGGCACGGCTGCCAGCTTGCTCGATCCGGAGGATACTCCTCAGAAGAGAAGCGCGTTTACGAATAATCAAATCTGGGCCACCCGTTACAATAAGTCCGAGCAGTGGTCGGGCGGGTTGTTTGCCTACCAAAGTCATGGTGACGACACGCTTCAAGTATGGTCCGACAGGTAATAACTTGAAAACATATACACTTTCGAAACATTAAGTATTTTTTTTTTTTTTTAAGTGAGGGGATTTTCTAATACAGGGATCGTCCAATTGAGAACAAGGATATAGTGTTGTGGTACACGTTGGGATTCCATCACGTTCCTTGCCAGGAAGATTTCCCTATCATGCCCACTTTGTCGTCGGGTTTCGACCTGAAGCCGGTCAATTTCTTTGAGAGAAATCCTGTGCTGAGGGTCGCGCCATATGTGGAAAACGAGCTACCGGTTTGCAAAGCTGCGGCTACAGCTTGAGATACTACATCGACACATTTCAGAACTTTACATGAGCATTCGGATGGATTTATGCGATGTAAAAAGGCTGCCGAGCTCTCTCTCAATTGAAAAACGAAGGGGTGAAGATAGGCTTCTCTCGTACTCGACTGTCCGCGTCATTATATTTATAGTTTTGAGTAGTTAAAATTTAACAGCATTGTGTATTTTTCGTGGATCTTATGTGATAATTTTCCACCATGGTTTGAGTTGTAATATACTCCAGGTAGCAATATGAAATTGTGGTCACCAGTATAATGTTTTTGTCTAATTTATCACCTCTTTATTTAAGAAAACCTGTACAGACCAGCATGATTTGGAACGACTAAATAAAGAATCTCCGTTCTGATGTCAAAACGAGAATGAATTTATGAATGTATCAGTAAATTAAGATTTGAATCTGAATTTGTACCCGCGTTGATAATTCACATGAAGTGATGCATGTCCCAAAATCGCAAGTTGGCCTAATGAATATTTTAATCTCCGTTTTGTCTGAAACCATTCAATAATTTACGATAGTTCCAAGATAGATTAAAGTACCTCATCACATGGGTACTGCCAAAGCTAAATTAAATAAAAAATACATCACAATTCACAAGCCTGCAAATATGTACTATTTCATTCATTCAACGATAATTTTATGTGCTTAACCGAGTGTGTGTGTAATAAATACTCAAGTAGTGTTGGGATCTGAGAAATTAAAACCAATCCAGGCAGCCAGGTCCTCTCCGAGCTCGTCATTTTCAGTTTGCAGCTAATTTATCTCACACAGAAATTATTGTTAGACTATTTAATCGGCTATACTTTTTTTTATACAAAATACATATTAATATTGAGATTAAAATAAAAAATATATATAACCCAACGAGTACTCCTCACAAAATTATAAAAAGCTGAAAATATAAAAATGCTTCTAAACCCTCGCATCAAGAGTCCAAACATACCTGAATCTCCAACAATTCCAAACCAAACCAAACTCTTGAATCTTGATGTACCCAAATAAATCAAACTCTTGAATCTTGATATACCCAAATAAATCAAACATAGGTGCTCACGTTTCTTAAAATTCCTCTCTTACAAATCCTATATAAACCCCCCAGTGGCATTGGCATTGGCATAAAAATAATTACTAGGAAAACAAATTACATAGAATTAGAATAGGCATATATGGCGAAGTACTCATCCCTTGTGTTCTTCCTCTTCCTAGGCTTGTCGTGCCTCCTTTCCCTCGCCGTGAGCCTCGAGCAGGAGGTCAGCTACGAGAGCACTGTCAATCCCGAAGCTGTAGAACCCGAGTGGTTTTGGGGCATCCATCCCCATCCCCGCCCCTTCCCTTTCCTCCATCCCCGCCCCTTCCCTTACTTCCATCCCCGCCCCTTCCCTTACTTCCATCCCCGCCCAGGGTTCCCGTGGCCCCACCCACCCATTCCTGCCGGCTGGCCGCACTGGCCGTTCCCCCAGCCGCCTACTCCCTCCGGAGGTGCACAGGTCACGGCCGGGAAGGATGCCAAAACTAATTAATNACAACCGAATAACATACCTGAATCTCCAACATTAATTCAAAACCAAACTAAACTCTCATCTTGATATACCCAAATAAATCTAAACTCTTGAATCTTGATGTACCCAAATAAATCAAACTCTTGAATCTTGATATACCCAAATAAATCAAACATAGGTGCTCACGTTTCTTAAATTTCCTCTCTTACAAATCCTATATAAACCCCCATTGGCATTGGCATCAAAATAATTACTAGGAAAACAAATTACATAGAATTAGAATAGGCATATATGGCGAAGTACTCATCCCTTGTGTTCTTCCTCTTCCTAGGCTTGTCGTGCCTCCTTTCCCTCGCCGTGAGCCTCGAGCAGGAGGTCAGCTACGAGAGCACTGTCAATCCCGAAGCTGTAGAACCCGAGTGGTTTTGGGGCATCCATCCCCATCCCCGCCCCTTCCCTTTCCTCCATCCCCGCCCCTTCCCTTACTTCCATCCCCGCCCCTTCCCTTACTTCCATCCCCGCCCAGGGTTCCCGTGGCCCCACCCACCCATTCCCGCCGGCTGGCCGCACTGGCCGTTCCCCCAGCCGCCTACTCCCTCCGGAGGTGCACAGCTCACGGCCGGGAAGAATGCCAAAACTAATTAATGCTTCCCCCGCTGCTTGAGCGTTTTAGGGGTTAGAGGCCGCTGATTATTATTATTTTAAGTATAGCAAAATAATTATGAATAAAGAAGTCGTTAGCAGCAATGCCTTTTATTTTAAGTTAGGTTTGGTTGGCTTCATTTAATTAGGAATGTTATGAATTTCAATTATATATGGTTTAGGGCCCTGGTTTTCCTTTTTTGATTTAAGGAATAATAATATTTGGTTCCTTTTCTTTTATTTTGTTTACCTACAGTTTTCTTCATCGTTTTCTGCTTACTTTAATTGTCCTTTCAAACTTATTGAAGATTCAAAAATTTGGCACGCAAACACACACGCACACACACAACATAGTTTATAAATATTCCGTCTATGTATTAAATATTATCACTAATTCGATTAATTAGAACTAAAAAAAAAATCTTGCTTTATCTCAAGAAGTTCACAACATATTATTAAACTCTCTTCACCTAAAAATTTTATCTGGTCACAAATTATCAAAATACCTTCGTATATATCCAAAAAATTTTACCTATCATAGATATGAACGCATAAAATATTCTATAAGATAAAAAAACATTCTATAATAAGCTAAAAGCACATAATACGTAATCCTCATTGGCATTTACATACAGTAAAAGTCATTACCCATTAAGTTTAAACCTCCTACTTAAATTTTTGAGCTTTATATAATGCCATGTCCAACTTAAAACTCCAACAATTGAGAGTAACGACCACTCATGAACATGCAGATTCTATAAAGCGCGATGGTTACAATGTATCACAATGTTGTTGGAATTTCGGGCTAGGAATGAAATTTTCAATTTCAATTCTTGTTGTGAGCATGTGATAATAATATTATAACTACAACACAATTTTTTTTAATTGATGTAGTTTTATCCAAAAATAATGACTTGTTTATTGTTGCTATCAAACTACGAGTTCTAAACAAATAAATGATTCTAATCCTTGATTCTCATAATAGAAATTTCAGTTAACAAAATTGTTAGTCGAATTTTGAGATGAGTTTTCTCACTTTCAGAAATTTATGTTTTAGTTATACATTCAAACTATATATTTAAAATATTGTGTGATCTCTAATCTTTCAAACAACCAATTCCATTAACTAAAATCGACTTATAAGTTATAATTAACAACGTCCAAAAGAAATTTGTTGGAACTCTAATTGCCACGTGATAAGCACATGGGGTGACTTCGACTTAATTTCAAATGCAATACAAACAAACAAAAATAACTAAGTCATCAATAATTTCTCAGGATTATGTAGAGGTTAAAATTGTTGATTTAGATTTGTGCTTCGACAATCTGGGATAGATGTTAATTTGTTGTTCTTCTTTAGCATGACCTACTTTGTTGTTACACATTTAAATTGTTTAAGATTTTTAAGCCTGTTGAGACCGTTTATTCAAGAAAAATGTCCTGCATTTTTTTATCTAAATTTATTCATTTTTCTAAAATTTAATGATAGTAGTTAAAAAAATATAAATTCAATTGATTATTTCAACTGACACTAAATTTTAAGTCGATTATAAACTAAATTTGAATCGGCTGTGCATGTATAATAGCAAGGTGACTAGTAACTAATATATATATATATATATATATATATATACATATATTAAAAAAATGTATAAAAGTGGGCCTAAGATAAGATCATACAAATCATACAAAAGCAACTTGAGTTGAAACTATCATATAAGATATAACCAAAATACATTTTCATAAAGATAAAAATCTAATCAAATCCTTTCCATAAAGATAACAAAACCAAACCCTTTACGGCTTTACGGTATTTGACTCGCCTAGGCAACTCCATTATATGCTACATAAACTAATAAGGACAAAATTTTCTCTGGAAAAGAATATATGATATTTATAATCTTTCCTCAAGCTCTCCTTATTATATCAGAGTCTCATACTTCGCCACTACTACATTTTTACCCACTGGCTACAGTCCACAGTCCACACCACAGCCACTTTTCCACATGGAGCCTAAAAATCTTCTCTTCATCTTCCTAACAGCCGTTCTCATACTCCTCGCCGTCTCCAACCTCACTTCTCCGCCGTCCCACAAGGCGGACCCTCTGGACCGCGCCGGCCGGCGCACCTCCAAGAATCGCATCCACTCCGAAACCCCTTTCCGCCACCGCAAACCCGCCAATCCCACGCGCCTCCACTCCTCCGACGTGCCCCGCCACCCCCTGGATCCCCTTACCGTGACGGAGCTGAACAGGGTCCGTGAAATCATACGAAAAGACGGCGTCTTGGGGAACAGAGCCCACGCTCTCCACTCGGTGGTCCTCGAGGAGCCGGACAAGCAGGTGGTCCTGGCGTGGGAGAATGGAGACCCGCTACCTCCGAGGAAGGCCGCCGTCGTGGCCCGCGCCGGCGGCGCGTCGTACTTGCTGACTGTGGACCTGGGTTCTGGCGAAGTAAACCGCCGGGAAGAGAAAACCTTGTCCGGCTACCCGACTATGACGATGGAGGACATGACCTCCGTGACGTGGGCCCCGCTGGCTAGCGCCGATTTCAATCGCACGGTGGTGGAACGCGGCGTGGATTTGGGGGACCTTGCTTGCTTGCCCATTTCAAGTGGATGGTTTGGTAAGATCAACAGTTGAAATTTAGACTGTAAAATTTTAAATAAATTGTTTTCCGTTATTTGAATTAATAATCGAGTGCGCTAGCTTGTCTTCCTCAAGGTAATTTTGTTTGTATGTGTGTGTTCTAATTGTTAGGCAAAACTGAAGAAAAGAGAAGGCTAATCAAGGTCCAATGCTACACCATGAAAGACACAGCCAACTTCTACATGAGACCAATAGAAGGCCTAACGGTCCTCGTCGATATGGACACGAAACAGGTAGTGCAAATCACTGACAAAGGGAAAAACATACCAATACCGGCAGCCGCCAACACCGACTACCGTTTCACAGCCCAAAACTCCCACCAGCGCCTGGTCAACCCCATATCCATTGAGCAGCCCAAAGGCCCAAGCTTCACCGTGGAGGATGGCCACACCGTGAAATGGGCCAACTGGGAATTCCACCTCAAGCCCGACCCAAGGGCTGGGGTAGTCATCTCCCGGGCCACAGTCCTCGACCCAGAGACCGGCCTGAAGAGGAACGTGATGTACAAGGGCCTCGCCTCTGAGCTTTTTGTGCCGTATATGGACCCAACTGACGCGTGGTATTTCAAGACTTACATGGATGCTGGCGAATACGGGTTCGGGCTTCAGGCCATGCCGCTCGACCCACTCAACGACTGCCCGAGGAACGCTTACTACATGGACGGGGTTTTTGCAGCGGCTGATGGGACTCCGTACGTTCGGTCAGACATGGTCTGCGTGTTCGAGAGCTATGCTGGGGATATAGGGTGGAGGCACTCGGAAAGCCCGATCACTGGATTGGAGGTATTTGCCAGACTTTTGTGCCCTGCCCTGTGGTTATGTGATTTCATTAATTATATTTGCTGGTTGAGTTTTTAATCAGTGTGTTTTTGCTGTGTTTGTTAAATTTTGGCTTGGATGATAAACGGCAGATACGAGAGGTGAGACCGAAAGTGACGCTTGTGGTTAGGATGGCAGCATCGGTGGCCAACTACGACTACATCGTGGATTGGGAGTTTCAAACGGACGGACTAATTAGAATCAAGGTAAGTTGAAGCCAATCTGTATTCTACTGTTTTTTTGGTTTTCCTTGTCAGTCATTTTTATAGGCAGGACATTGTACTTTGTCATCTTGCATTTGTCACAAGCAGCCAAAGAAGATTCATTTACTTTATAGGTGTGGCCCTTAGATTTCATACTTTCACTTGATCACTTTGCCCTGTTCACTTTCAATTGAGTGGAAACTATTTGATGGTATTGGAAAAGTATTGGGAGATTTGATTTTCTAAAAGTAGGGGCAGCAAATGAAGTATCAAATAGTAATTATATTCTGTTAGCCAAACTTACAAAGTTTTTCTAGATATTTTTAAATATTTTAAGGCGAAGAATAGTTATCCGAATTGATATGTGTTGTGTTACTGCCTGTTGCCTTTCACAAGGTTGGCCTAAGTGGAATACTGATGGTGAAAGGAACTCCCTATTCCAACCTCGACCAGCTCAACCAACAAGAAAACCTATATGGGACCCTCTTGTCCGAAAATGTAGTCGGTGTTATTCACGACCATTACATCACATTCCATCTCGACATGGATGTAGACGGCTCGGATAATTCGTTTGTCAAAGTCAACCTCCAGAGGGAGTACACAAAACCCGGGGAATCTCCTAGAATGAGCTACTTAAAAGCTGTAAGAAATGTAGCCAAGACTGAAAAGGACGCGCAAATCAAACTCAAACTCTATGAACCGTCCGAATTTCACGTCATCAACCCTAGGAAGAAAACACGAGTCGGGAACCCTGTCGGGTATAAAGTAGTCCCTGCTGGCACAGCTGCTAGCCTGCTCGACCCCGACGATCCTCCACAAAAACGAGGGGCTTTTACCAATAACCAGATTTGGGTCACTCCTTATAATAAAACCGAGCAATGGGCTGGCGGGCTTTTCACGTACCAGAGCAAAGGTGATGATACTCTGGAAGTATGGTCTAACAGGTAACGGGATTCCGTGTTCTTGCTCGATTCTTGTTTATTCATCTAACGACTCGAATATGTAATTTTTTTTTTCTTTTTTCTTTTTGGCAGGGACCGAGAGATTGAGAACAAGGATATCGTCGTGTGGTACACTTTGGGATTCCATCACATTCCGTGTCAAGAAGATTTCCCGATCATGCCGACTGTGTCGTCGAGTTTCGATCTGAAGCCGGTGAATTTCTTTGAGAGGAATCCCATTCTTAGAATTCCACCAAATGTTGAGGATGAGCTGCCAATTTGCAAGGCTGATGCTTCAGCCTGACTAAGAAGAACTGTGAATTGCTGCAAGTTGTTGCTTTAGAATTTGAACTTGATTTTTAGACACAATATTTATTAAGGTTTTCAGAGTTGGTATTGAAGTATGTATATATGTGTGTGCCTATCTGAATTTAAAAATAATGGTGGTGCACGAGGTTAATCATGTGTAATACTTTTAATCTTCTGGGAGCAACTATATAAATACAAGTTTGTGATACGCGTGCATATACACAAATGATTTCATCATTGGATTAGACAATGATATTCTATATACAGCGCTCGTAGGTTGGCATACTTTATCGATATTTATTATTTACACATATCCTAACCTAAAAAAACAGTAAGATTATAAAATTTTATTTTTTTATTTACAATATATGATAGGTTTACATCATACACGAATTTGCTTATGTAGTGCTAATAATATCAAGAGTGGCTCCATATTCTGTGAAAAATCTCGATATTATTAGCATATATTGAATAAGAACCAAGAAGCCTCAAATTCAAGCTTGCTAAAAATTCAAGATTCATTAAACCAAGAAAGCCTGGGTTCGTCTTGTGTTAAATCAGCCTAAAACGTACTAATATAATTGTGCATACTTTCATAAAAAAATGTTATACTTTAAAAATTAACTTAAGTAGAAGTATAATATTTGATAGTATAAGTATAAATTATTATTTAAATAGTATGATAAGTTGACCCGCTGATTAGGCTAACTCATAAAAGAATTTGGGTATATTCAAACTAGCTAAAATTTCAAGATTAAACACAGAGGCAATAACTTAATGTAACGCATATATGTAATATTTTAGATTAATATTTCTGCAACACCTTACGTGTATATAACACATTTATGTAACTACTTTAAATAATTAATAATTTTTTGGGTCATGTTTATATTAATAATATTTATATGCAACACTTTGGAATAAAATGCAACAATTTTTAAGATGAGAAAATGCTATAGGTACATACTATTGTACATAGGGGTGTACATAACACTCACATCGAGTGGGACCGACCAAAAATAAAAAATGAAATGAACCCCACTCCATGTTACTATTATGTACACTTCTATGTAGATTTATTATGTACTTGTAGCAGTTTTCGGTATAATATGAGTAATTTCTCTAGGTATTATTTTAGGATTCATAATTACTTAATTCATGGTGCTAACTGCTGCAGCACAAAATTATGGTCATGAGAATGTTTTTGAAGGAAACTTAAAGGCTTACAAGTACTCTTCACAAAAATTTGATTCATTATGAGTTCTATTGCAGATGTTCCTCATTAAATTCCAACAAACTGCCCCCAATCATTTAATTGGCTCCATTATACTCACTTATCATAGTAGATTGAAATAATAAAAATCAAATAATCTCCCATAGATTTTTTGCTATATCAGCTGGTCCATAATTAACCCCATAAATGTTCAATAGCACCATGACTTCAATTTTGTAAACTTTGAAAAGCAAAACCAATCACAAGAATCACACTTCTTGATATCAGTCAGAAATGAAGCCTCTCTTTCTTCTTTACCTACTATGCTTTTGTACTCATGCCATCTTCAGTTTAAAAGCTGAAGGAAATCGACTCGACAAGTTTGGTCAAAAACTACCCGAAAAAGCAACGAGCATCCGTAAGCAGAATGCAGCTAAAATCATCAGCAAACCAGATATGAAAGTCGGCTCAAAACCACCAGTCTGCGGTAGAGAGAACCGAAAATGTGGGCCCTGCAGGCCGGTTCTCATCAAGGTACCCATGAAAGTACCAGCTTTTTCAGTCAAAGATTACTACCCGGAAATCTGGACGTGCGTGTGTGATTGCGTGTGATCGATTTGATTGCTGGTATTGGTGAATATATTTCAGAACACCAACTAGGCAACTTATCTATATTCTCTTGAATGGATACTGATGGAGTAGCGTATGATGATTAGCTCCCCTCTTGTTCATTTACATTCTGATTATGATTAAACTAATTCATCACTACTTGAATAGCTTTTGTCATTTTAGTGCACATTAGTCCTCTTATTAATGTTAAACAGAATCATTAACTCTTAATCGTACAGTAAAATCGAACCAAACGACATCATAATGTTCGATTATGTATTGATTGACACCATAATAAGGCTTAAGGAATCAACACGAAAGAAAAATAGCCACTGCATAAAAATCACGCATAGAGCGCCGGATCAGACAACCTAGGATTCGGAATAGCAATCAACGGCACCTTTTTCTTGAGAACAATCCCAAACTTTTCGGACAGGTCCATCTTCTCCCCATGAGGCAATCTCCAGTCGAACGAGTGAACCAAAGTCGCGAGCGAGAACATGAACATCCGTTGGGCCATGTCGACCCCAACACACATCCTCCGCCCAGACCCAAAAGGGAAGTAACTAAAGTCGTTCCCACTGTAGTCCCATGTCCCGTCCAAGAACCGGTCAGGACAGAAGTCCAAAGGGTTGTCCCACAACGAAGGGTCCCTGTGGATGGCCCACACGTTGAAGAAAACGCGGGCCCCACTTGGGATTGTGTAGCCAGAGACCTCGCATGTGGTGCTGGGGCAGTGCGGGACAAGGAGCGGGACAGCTGGGTGGAGTCGGAGGGCTTCTTTCATCACTGCATGTAGGTAAGGGAGGCTGCTGATGTGGGACTCCTCGACAGTGTTGTATTTGCCAATGACTGTGTCGAGCTCTTGCTGGGCCCGCGCGAGGATTTCGGGATTGTTCATCATCTCAGCCAGGGCAAACTCCATCGTGTTGGATGTTGAGTCCGTCCCCCCGACTACCATGTCCTGTTTTAACGGCATTAACGTTAATTAACATATCTTTTAGCCATTGTCTAGAATAAACATCGCTTGAGGTTATGGATATAAGGAGAAGTTCTATGTCCATGTCATTTCACATTCTATTATAGCTTAAGTACAAGTGTTTGAGAAGACCTGAGTACAAAATATGTTTGGCAAAGAAGGGCTATTTTGACTCATCTACAAGTATACATTGCATGAGGACTGAAGGATTTGAACATGATTTTTCCAAACTTCTTGGTTTCCGAATCGTATGAAACCCTCACACCAATATGAAACTTTAATGATGAAAAAAAGCAAGCAGAAACAGAGCAGTTGGTTAAAAAAGAGTATCCAATTAAGTTATTGTTCATGATCATCAAAACAAAAATCTGCACTTTGTTAAGGCCTTAAACAACAACTTCATTTAGACTCTGTCGATCATTTGATCTCTGTTTCGTGCTCGGATTCTTCCACGAAAAAACAGAAAATGATAACCGTAGCTCGTTTATGACACTTAGCCAAACAAAATTCAAGCAACATAAGGAACCGAACATCATTACCATGAGCAAAGCCTTAAGGTGAGTCATGCTAAAATCGACATCTCCTCCATCCTTCATCTCCAGCAGAAACTGCAGAAAATCCTTGCCAGTCCCCTCACCACCGCCCCTCAGCCTCCGCTCGACCACCGTCTCGAAAATCTGGTCCATCCTCCTAACCGCCGCCCTCATCCTCCTCCTTATCCCCTGAACATCCAGCCTCCCGATCCACCCCGGGTAAAAATCCGAAACATTCGGCATCCCCAGCAGCCCCACAATCTCCCCCACAACCTCCTTGAACTCCGCCCCAAGCCCGGCCCTCTCCTCCCCCACCACCGTTTCCCCCCACACCATGCTCGTGATCACGTTCAACACCGTCACAAACATCTGCTCCCCAACATCCACCGGCAAACCTCGCCGCCCGTACAAGTACCCGACCGTCCCCCGGACCTCCCTCCGCCGGAGTGCGTACACCGAGTCGAGCGCGCGGCTCCCGAGCATCTCCCGAACGCTGACTTTCCTCAGCATCCGCCACTCGGGCCCGTGCGGGCTCCACACGATGTCGCGCCCGCCGTACGTGGCCTCGCGGCCCGCCTCCGGCACGTCCCGGTTGGCGAACACCGCGTCGTGGTCTCTGAGCATCTCGCGGGCCGCGGACGGGGAGGTCACCACGACGGCGGTTTTGAAGCCGAGCCTTAGGGAGAAGATCGGGCCGTGGGCCCGGGCGAGGCCCGCGAAGTACGTGTGGAGGTCCGGGTCGAGGGAGAGGAGGTTGCCGACGAGGGGGAGGCCGCGGGGGCCCGGGAGGGGCCTGCCGGCCGGTTTCTTGGAGAGGAGAAGATAGAGTGTGTAGAGTGCGGCGAGGGCGGCCGTGAGAGGGCCCCACCACGGGGAGGCGGCGTCGGGGAGTGTGGTGGTCATGACTTGACTACTAAATGAAATGGAGAGAGGGGAAAATTATGAATGTGAAATTAGTGAGGATTCATGTCTCTTGGTGTATTATTTACTGTTAGTTAGCTGATATTATTGATGATGGTAGAGATTGTGGACCACGCACGAGTTATCTAGATAGATATAGAGACTGCACACGATAGTTAAAACGTTGAAGTCTAGTACGGGAAATATATGTGTTAGGCCATTGCCTGTAAAAGGTGTCGTACGGCAAGGGTTGGGAAAGATATTTAACGTGGTTTGCGTTATTATTTGGAAAATTCTATGGCCGGTTCTTCATTGGATTGGTTTTAATTGATGCCAAGTGTCTCAATTTTTAACATCCAGTTGACATGTTCGATCTTCATTAACTAGTTATGTTATGGAGATGAGAGTTAAAGCATTTTTTGAATTTGTCTAATTGGAAGACTATAAATAGTGGAATGTTTTGTGCATTCTAAATAGAGATGTAAACGAGACGAGTCGAGTTCGAGCTTAAGGTGCTCGAGCTCGAGCTCTTTACGACTCGAGCCGAGCTCGGCTTGTTAAATAAACGAGCCACAAATTGAGCTCGAACTCGGTTCGTTAAAGCCTCGAGCTCGAGCCGATCTCAAGCTTTAACGAGCTGAATTATAAAAAATTATATAAAAACTCTCTTTTCGAACATTATTGAGCCGAGTCGAGCTCAGCTCGTTAACCAATCAAGGTTTAAATGAGCTCGAGCTTGGCTCGTTAAGGCCTCGAACTCGAGCCGATCCGACCCAGGCTCGTTTAATTTAACAGCATTAATTCTAAACACTAGAAATCAAAGAGTGAAAAACAAATACAATTTTCCTTATTTAATGCATTTTTTTTTTTCAGCCAAAACCATCGAAAGGCAGCTCAAGTTTTAAAGCGTGGAGGATAGCGGCGACTTTAGTAGCTACCGAATTAAAGATACAAAAAAATCTTCGCTTCTGCTATAAAAGGTTAATCCCTTCACTGTATTGTTTTTAATTGATGTTAAGTTTCATGAATTCATAACATCCACTTAAAGACATGTTTAATGAGAGTTAATTCTTCATTGAGGTTGTCTCATTGGAAGACAATATAAATATTGAATGCTTTGTGCATTCTAAACACAAGAAATCACAAAGAGTGATCAACAAATACAATTTTCTTTATTTAGTACATTTTTTTTTGTTGAGCCGAAACCATCAAAAGGCGTGGAGAATATAAGCGACTCTAGTAGCCACCGGATTAAATATACGAGCAAGTTTTCGCTTTCGCTACAAAATATTGATAGCGACTCTAGTTGTTTGATAAGTAGAATTTATAATGCCATTATGAAAATTTTATGTCGACCTTGTTTAACTATTAGTTGATAGTGAATAGTTGATTGTGTTAGTGGATAAGGCTGTTAGCTAGTGAATCGAACATTCACGAACAAAAGCTCGTTCGAGATCGTCCGTATTCGACAAGAGTTCTAGCTCGTTTGTTAATCGAGCTGAGTTCGAATAAAAAATTAAGCTCATTTAATAATTGAATGAACATGAGCTTGTACGCGAACGTTCGATAATGTTAGCGAACATTAACTTATTATAATTTTATTTTATTTTTTGTATATTTACATAATATTGTTAATGAAAAATCTAAAATATAAAAATATTTTTATTGAACTTTTTATCTTCAAGCTCGAACGAATAAATTTTGAGTTAATCAAACAAATTAAAAAGGTTTGTGTCCTAAATTATTCGAACACGGACGAGCTCGAACTTTGACGAACAATTAAACGAACGAGCTCGAGCACGATTTATTACTCGAAAATAACGTATACGAACACGAGCTCGAAATGTCAAACTTGGCTGGTTCGATTGGATTGTAACACTGTTAGCGTTTTGTAAATAATTGTTTGGCAATAGGTGGACAAAATGGCTTTAGCAATTAAACCAAAAATAAAACTAATTAAAATATAACCAAAACTTCCCCAAATAAATTCACATCACATTCAATTGCGCATTTCATCTTTCATATACATGACGAGAGACATACGAACAATACGTCCCATAAACCCCTCTTACAACAACAAATATTCCCTTCACATATAAAAAACTCAATAGCTAACTAACGCAGACAATAACCCGTTAAAGGCATTCTCAAGCACCAACACAGCTTACTTATGCCGTTTTATTATTCTACCCAAAATCCACAAAACCATATTAATTAGAAAATTGTAATCTGAAGCCCCACCTCCCCATGACATTTCTCTTGTTCCTCTAATATCTTCTTTGCAGAAAGCACCACGGAGTCTGGACAAACACTACAAGAAAATGATGAAATTCCAACGGACATATATATCAAAAGAATTCCAACGACAATTTCAATGAGTATTTCAATGGTATTATTTCCGTTGTAATTATTCCAACGGAAATTCCAACAAAAATATTCCGTTGGAATAAGTTTTCCATTGGAATTTCTGTTGGATTTTGATGATTCCAACGGTAGATTTTCTAACGGTGGTGGAAATAAAAATTACGGAAATTGCATATTCCAACGGAAATTCTTACGGTTAAAAGCCGTAGGAAATATAGGCGTTGAAATCATCAAATTCCATCTAAAATTCCAATGAAAAATACATTCCAACGGCATATTTTCGTTGGAAATTCCGTTAGAATCATTCCAACAGAAGCTATACCATTAGAATATTCGTTAAAATTTCCATTGGAATATATTTCCATAGGATTCTCCGTTGGAATATAACAATCTTTTTGTAGTGAAAACACCATATTGATCTCCTTAAGCGTGGGTATATCCCCAATTCCTAATGGAATCTCCACCAGCTTTAGTAGTTTCAGCAGTCTGAGTTGCTCGAGGCACGGGAAGTGCGTGGCCTCCGTCCTCCACTCTTCAAGATCAGAGTTCCAATTGATTTCCAAGTATTTCAAACTCGGGAATCCGCCATCGACTGTTTCCCACTCAGGCCCCACAACCGCATTATAGCCTAGCCAAAAGGCCTCAAGATACGGACCCTATCTTTGTCCCCATCTCCTCCCACCCCAGACACGTGCCTTTCAGAATCAGCTTCCTGAGCGAAATCAGGAACGTGATCATCAAGTCCCTTGCCACCTCACTTTTCTTCCAATTCCAATCAATAATGCATGCAAATTCCTCCAGCTTATGTAGTCGGCAGAGATTTCCTAGACAATAATTATCACAGTCTTCCATCCTTCTCTAAATTCATGATCGAGCTTAAATTTTCGACAATGCAATGCCAATTTTATCGTGTTTGTTCAGACTTTGCTAGGAGTCCCCCGATCACGACAATCGACAATGGAAGGCCTTTGCATTTTCCGGCATTGTCCTTCCCAATCTCTTCCAGTTCCGGAGGGCACCTTAGTTCCCCAAACACGCACCCGCGCAGTAGATTCCAACTTTCGTTTTGATTCAGTAAACTCATCTGAAAGTAATCCGGGTCATTCAATGGCGGATCCAGCCATGTTTAATGGGGTCACAAGCCCCCAATTAAATTTTGCCATGTTTTGTAAATTTATATAGGCTGAGACTTCAGCCGGGAAGAGCCGACATTGGTGGCGGAGACTTCAGCCATTGGTGCCCCAATTATGGGAGAATCCTGGATCCGTCATTGGAGCCATCCAGTTGCAGAGCCACTTTCGATAGCCTAGTGGTTATCAATACTCTGCTCCCATGGTTGTTATACGGAAAGAAGTGTATCACTCTGTCCCATGCGTCCGTATTCCAAATGTCATCCATTACAATCAGATACCGTCGGCCGAATAACCTTTTATACACTGCGTCTCCTAATTCATGTTCGCTCGTTTGGCCGAACTTGTCCTCACTCCAACATCGAAGGATTTTTAACAAAATCCCTTTGGAATTAATTTCTTGAGAGATTGTAGCCCATCCGCGCATATCAAAGCATTCCACAATAAGAAAAAGAAGAACAAGACTTTGGATGAAATGTGAAGCAGATGGTGCATTATTGGAGCATTAAGTTAATGGCCGACCCTCGTGACCCACAATGACATTACAGGCTATATAGCCAATAATTCTACACATGAAAAAATTATATTTTGCTACACCTCTCCGACCCACTGTCATTAGTTAGTCTAAATGGTCTGCAGTCAGTGAGGAAATATTACAGAAATGTGATGTGAACCGGCCAGTGAGGGTAGCAGATTAACATAAACTCGCGAAGAACGGATCTTTAATATAAAAAATAATTTTATACTATGTAATTATTAATTTATTCATTTATTTTATTTATCAATTATTAGTGCAGATTTATTTGGCTGGGATTTTATATATCAACGAGCCAATCTATTACTATATAATACGGAGAAGAAAAAATGTTTGAAAAAATATTTCAAATTCCTGCTTAAAAAACTGTTTTTCCCCCTTAAATTTAATTTGAATTTTTTCATTTCCTTTTTTTGCCATGGATTTCCCTTATCTACAACATGATTAGATTTCAAATCTTTTCAGTTCACATTACAATTCGATTTTAATTCGGGATTCAAAATTTGATTAGATTTTTTTTAAATATGTAAAAAAAAAGAGAATCCCCTCTCTCTCTCTCTCTCTGTATATATATATATATACAAATTTGTGATGAGTTGAATTTTAAATTCAATTTAATATTAACAAATGTATATTTTATGTAAATAAAATTTAATAGAAAAACAAAATTAAAAAGATTGTGTGGTAACATTTTTCTAAATAAATAAATTATGGGAAGGTGATTTTGTTAGCAAAAAATTCAAAGAATTTTGTTTGGGTTCAAATTTTAAATACGTGTATGATTAGTTATAGATAAATGAATCCAACATATTCTAACTACCAAAAAATATGGAAACACATTTCCTTATTTAAAAATTCAAATTCAAGAATGTGAGGAGTTGAATTTTAGATTTAATTTGAAATTAACCACTAATGTATATCTTATGTAAATAAAACATAATAAGAAAAAAAAATTTGTGTGGTAACATTTTTCGAAAAGTGTGAGGAGTTGACTTTTAGATTCAATTTAAAATTAACCAATGTATATCTTATGTAAATAAAATTTAATAAAAACAAGAAAAATAGAAAAAAATGTGTGGTAACATTTTGGAAATCTATTACTATTATTACGACTAAGAAAAATTGTTCAAAAAACTCAAAAAAAATTATCTTATTTTCCCGCTTCATATTCCCGCTTTTTTTTTCGTTTTATTACTTTATTCGGTAAAGTTTTTTTATTTTTTTTTTCATAATCCCGCCTACATTTCAATTGTAATTTATTTGGACGTATATCATAATTCTTTTTTTATTTGAATCGATTTGGTAGGAATCGGATATTTTCTTTTTTTTTTGGAAGGGAGTTGATATAAATCGGATAACATCAATTTAAATTAACTAATTATGAAATTTCATTTCCTTTATTTTTTTCAAATCCGATTTATATTATATAGATAGATTTCACTTCCTTTTTTGGTAAGCGATTACCTTTTTTTTGGTAAGCGATTGTTTCAATTAAACGTGCACTAAGATCGGGTTGACCGAATTAAACAATTTTGAATAATACTAAATTAATCGATTACTATTAAATTAATTTTATTTGATTTTCACGTCTAAAATTTTCCAAAATACTATTTTTATTTTTGTGGAAAATGGCGGTTGGATGAAAAAGTCAAATTCAAATTAAAAAAAATTGTTATTTTGAAAAAGATATTTTGTAAACCTTAATTCATAAAAATATGGTCAATGATAACTTTAAATACAACGGGTAAATATGGTCAATGATATCATAAATTATATTTTATATTCGATAAGTTCAACTTAATTGATGATTTTGTTTGTTAATATTTGCTTAACTACAAAATATTTTAAAGTTTATAAAGAATCTCATTTTATGTAGGTTCTTGGTACTTTTTTATTTGTACATATTCATTTTTCATCCCATATCTAAATACAAATTTAAATGCGGATCTTACATGTTTATTAGAAATATATGTATATTTTTTCAAAAAGTATGACGATCATATAATTAATTTTATCATATATCATATGTTGGATGTTATTAGTTTGGTTGGGGACACTCATTATATTCAAATAAATAATATATAATTTTTCATATTTGGTATTTCTTTTTTTATAATAATAAGATGTTAAACATAAATAACTATGTTTAATATAAAGTCTTAGAAAAGGTTTTAAGTAAAAACCCCTCCATACAGCGCACGGGATACACACTAGTAGATCTGAAAATATTAATTTATACTTGAGTTTATATTAGTTTGAGACGCGCAAGATGGGCCTATTGCTAATTCGACGCTTAAAAGATAAAATCAATCAATATCGAATCCTAATAATTTAAAATTATCAGTTGAAATATATAAATGCAGAATATTTTTTTATTTATAAGTTATATATTTTATATAATTGATATAGCATACAAAATTTTCTCATATTATTATACATATATTTTTATAATTGATATGACATGTTTTAAGTGTTTATTTATGGGTTTTTTTTCATTTATATTTTGTACAATTATATTCAAATTTTTAATTTTATATTTTAAAATATTTCGAGCCTTTAATCAATAAATTTAACTTTTCAAGGACATTAGTTTCTTATCTTTTAGATCTCAAATGGCTAGAAATTATCTTTCAGACCTAATTTGATAGTTGACTCATGTTTCAAGATTCTAACTCATATGCTCTATTAATATTTTACAATATTTCTACCCTAAAAAGTATGTATTATAAGGATTATGATTTTTATTTTCAAGTTAATTAGTTGCATACTACTGGAAATGTGATCCGCTGGTTTACCATTTTAATCTCATATATTTTGTTTTAAATTGTTGTAAAAACCACTTTTGTATTAATAATAAAATAGTTCAAATCTATATCATATGTTGCACATTGCATAATTACAAGAATATCCAATTA
The DNA here is from genome assembly GCA_008636005.1 of Striga asiatica. NCBI lineage: Eukaryota > Viridiplantae > Streptophyta > Magnoliopsida > Lamiales > Orobanchaceae > Striga > Striga asiatica. The sequence goes on from BKCP01002225.1 coordinate 121,145, forward strand.
AAATAATTTTTTATTAGTTAAATAAAAATTAAGATTATGAAAAGACATAATTAGTTTTATTTTTGCCTTTTACTGATCGACATAGAAAAGGAAGGAATAATTAGCTATTTTCTTTCATAAAAATAAAATGAAGATTATGGATGTATGTTGACATCTGAATTGACAACTTCGCCATCGTCCGGCACGTGGCATAAAAAACGATCTCCATCCGACCTCAAGTGTTGGTCAGTGACTAGGCTATTCGACTCGATATTTTCATATAAAGTTAATCAGCTCGGCATTGAGCGAAGTTCCATGTAAAGTACTCGGTTTCCCAACTACATGCGCCGACCTACATCCTACGAAGGCTGACCTCTGAATGCATTAAATGCTGACAGGGCGCATGTCCATGGTACTGTTGAAGGTGATCATTAGGAGTGAGTCCCGCCCTGCATAATCGCACGTGGCAATTTATTTGTTTCTCATAATCATTCACTTCAACTCATTTCAAAATTTCATTTCATTATATTAATCATGTCATTATGTTTGTCTAACGATTCCAAATCAATATTTACAAAGCATTTGTATGTACGACACTCAGTGTCTTAACGGTAAGTTTTTTAGAGAGTTCGATTGATTGTTACACAAATAGTGAATTCTTAGAATAATATCTCGTATACTCTGTGAGTTTATTTTCATTTAGTTGTAAGTGTTCAATTTTCAGTATTATAAAAATGGGGACTTTAAACATATTTGTATTACGTGTGTTCTCGGTCCAAATTGGTCCGATTTTAGCCCAAACCATGACCAAACCGGACCTAACGGTTAATTTTTTTTTCTTGTTCATAACCGGAGCAATTTTATTTTTTAACCGACCACAATCCGGACCGCATTGGACGGTCTGGTTTGGCGGTTAATCGGTTAAAACTAAAATCCTTATTTTGGGCATTCAATTTTTATTTTTTTCATTTGGCTTAATTTTTATTTTTCAATTTCGGGTCCAAAAGAGATTATTTGGGCCTAAAAATTAAGAAAAACAACAATAATGAAATAAAAAGATACACAATTCGTCCCATAAGCATAAAAATACACATTTCGTGACTTTCTTGTTTGAATATATATATTTGCTATAGTTTTTTAATATTTACCAATCCGGTCCGGTTAAAGCGACGATTTGCCGCAGGTAATCCGTTAACCGGACCAGTTATTTCGGATTTTTAAAAAAATTAACCACCGAATTGTTTAAGGCCTTTTGAACTGACCATTTAATCGATCATCGGTCCGAATTGGCGGTTTTTTTCAGTTAAAACCAGACCGTGAACACCCCTAATTTGTATGTTTTATAAAAAATTAGATCATAGTTAAATGCGTGAGTACTAAATTAAAAATTAAACTATTTGGCTGTAAAAAAAAAAAAATTAAACTATTTGGGTTTTCTGAATGGCGGCGGAACTCCTGATAGAAATTATCGAATCATACTCTTTGTACCACAATAGTTTCTCTCTCACCAAACATCCTTCAAAACTTCAAATATATATATAAACGCTATCATCCAATCAAAATCAAAATAATAATAATCATCCGATCCAATGGGAACCCTACTAACAACACCAACAAATCCTCCTCCTATTGAGCAACCTCCACAAACCGCCGAGCTCCCCACCACCACCGCCGCCAAAACTACCTCTGCCAAGAAGCTGACGTTAATCCCCCTCATATTCCTCATCTACTTCGAGGTCGCCGGAGGTCCCTACGGCGAGGAGCCCGCCGTCCAGGCCGCCGGACCCCTCTTTGCAATCCTTGGCTTCCTCATATTCCCCTTTATATGGAGCATTCCGGAAGCACTAATCACCGCGGAGCTCTCCACCGCCTTCCCCGGAAACGGCGGGTACGTGACTTGGGCCGACAGCGCCTTCGGGCCCTTCTTCGGCTCCATGATGGGCACCTGGAAGTTCCTCAGCGGCGTCATCAACATTGCCGCCTTCCCCGCCCTCGCCATCAGCTACCTCAAGCGAATTTTCCCGATATTCGCCTCAGGAACCCCTAAAAAACTAGCGATCCTAATCTCAACCCTCTTACTCTCCTTTCTCAACTACACAGGTCTCTCCGTAGTCGGCTATTTTGCCGTCGCATTAGGGATTGTCTCCTTAGCCCCTTTCATAATAATGTCCCTAATCGCAATCCCCCAAATCAAGCCCCATCGATGGATCAGCCTAGGTCAGAGCGGGGTCAAGCACGATTGGAACCTATTCTTCAATACTCTCTTCTGGAATCTCAATTTCTGGGACACCGCCAGCACCATGGCCGGCGAAGTGGACAAGCCACACAAGACCTTCCCATTAGCCCTGCTTTCCGCCGTGATATTGACTTGCTTGGGCTACCTAATCCCTCTAGTGGCCGTGACTGGGGCCGTCTCAGTGGACCAGAGCCTGTGGGAGGCCGGGTTCATGGCGGACGCGGCCCAAACCATCTCCGGCAAGTGGCTCAAGTTCTGGATCGAGATCGGGGCCGTGTTGTCCGCAATTGGGCTTTTCGAGGCCCAATTGAGCAGCTGCTCGTACCAGATGCTGGGAATGGCTGACCTGGCGGTGCTTCCGAGATTTTTCGCGTTGAGGTCCAAGTGGTTCAACACGCCTTGGGTGGGGATTCTGGTTTCGGCTGTGATTGCTTTGGGGGTTTCGTATATGACTTACACGGACCTTGTGGCATGTGCAAATTTTCTCTACAGTTTGGGGATGCTGCTGGAATTTGCGTCTTTTGTGTGGCTGAGGAGGAAGTACCCGCTGATGAAGAGGCCTTACAGGGTGCCGATGGGCCTGCCGGGGCTTGTGGTCATGTGTTTGGTGCCGTCTGGGTTTCTGATCTACATAATGTCCATAGCCACCAAGACGGTGTACTTGGTGAGTGGGGGTATGACTGCGGCTGGGATTCTGTGGTATTTTTTGATGATGCTTTGCAAGTCAAAGGGATGGTTCAGGTTTAGGAGGGTTGACAATGGCGTCGACACTTCCTGATGCAAGTCAAGTCATAGGGATGCTTCAGGTTTCTATTTATTTTCTTTTTTTGTTTTTCTTTTTCTTTTGCAACTATTTAGGGGGTTGTATTCAATTGAGATTTTTAAGGACTTTTTAAAACTTTTTAAATTTGGTGACTTTTGTAGACTTTTTAAAACTTTCATGACTTTGGTAGACTTGTTGAGACTTTCAGAGAATTCTCATTAGTGACTTTTTAAGACTTTCATAATGAACTTTTTAAAACTTATTGAGACTTTTGTATACTTGTAGTTATAATATTATGTTTGGAAATGACACATTAATAAACGTATATAATAACTAATATCAAGAAAAAATAAATGAAAAAAAAATATTTTATATATTAATCCTCTAAAAATTTATGAATCAACTCATTGTTATACGAAATGAGTTACTCACTAACAAATTGTTTAGGATTTTTAGATTTATTAAAAGAGCAAATCAATTCGAGTTTCAACGAGCCGAACTATGGAATATACACATTGTCGAAAAACAGTAATTGTATTTTATAAAGTAATAAATAATTTTCAAAATAATTCAATATCAACAAATAAATTATTAGAAAATAAAATAATTTTATTAATATTAAAAAATAAACATTAACAAATAAAAAGAGAGAACAAATAAATTATTTGCAAGTGCAAACTATGGAAGCATTTAACCTTTAGAAAATCAAATTCGCAAGATAACAAAACGAAAGAATAAATGTATACATACATAAAATAACCATAATAAAAAATATATAAAATAAAGATCACGTTAAATATAAGTAATGAAAATAAAAATTATACAAGGTATCAAAATAAATGATGAAAATAATAAAGCATGAAAGTGATATGAGATATAAAGTCGTGTTAGAAAGAAAAAAGAAAGGGAGCGTGAAGAGAATCACATAAGTCTAGCAAAATCTCACCAATATTGATGAGATTTCTGTTGGGACTCTCTCTTTGTAATTTTGAGAGAAAAGTCTCTAAAAGTCTCACAATTTAAAAAGTCCCACAAAGTCTTCATCTTTTGAATACAGGGTGACTTATAAAGACTCTCAAAAAGTTTTAATTGAATACCCTGAGACTTTTAATGACTTTTTAAAAGTCTTTAAAAGTCTCAATTGAATACATGTAAACTTTTCAGAAGTCTCTAAAAGTTCTAATTGAATACACCAGGATTCTGAAAGTCTTAAAAAGTCTCTAAAAGTTGAAATTGAATACACCCCCCTTAGTTATGCTTAAAGGGTTTTTTTGGTTTTCAGATATTTTGTCAATAAATAATATTCGGTGCTATTTTTTGGTTTTCATATGTTTTGTCAATTGTCAATAATATTTCGATAATTATTGGTCTTAGTAATACTGTCCTCTATAGCCTATACGGGTTGGCCCTTTTGAGCCCGTTGATTAGTGGCCCGCTCCATCAAGCTTATGGTCTATCCGGGTTGACCCTTTTTGGCCCGTTGTTGTTTAGTGGTCCTCTAAAATTCAGCCCAGCCCAAAAGTTTCGAGTTTAAGCTCATTTTGATAAGCCTAACAATGAGTTTCAAATGAAGCCTAATAACCAAATAGGCAAATACACAAGAGGAAATTGCATGCCATACGATTCCACTTAAATTATATAACACTTTTGTACTCCTTATATTTTTTTTAATTTTAAAATCACCTGAACAAGCTAAAAGATTTTCAATTATACCTAATAACCTGATTAACGTTACTAACATTTTTTTAATGGTAGTGAGATAATTAAGTCAAATTAAATATCCACTTACCAAAAAAAGGGAAACTAAAAATGAATTCCATCATTCACAACTCATCCAAACTATTCCAGGGCTTCCTTGAAGAGCAAACAGCAAGAACGATACAGAGGCCCAATTGAACGCAAAAACAAAGTTTCAATCAAAGGCTCCACTAAATGCTTCAAAACAACTAATTATTCTTAGCACCAACTTGCTGCCTAACTCTGCGTGCACATTCTGCAAAACCCTCGACCAACTGGGCCCATTTCAACGGGCCCTTGGTATTTTCTTTGTAGCATTTCACACACGCATCTTTCTCGTCCAAACACGGCATAGGTTTGCTGTTTGGGAGCTTGAACTCCTTATCATGAACTTCCTTGGCCCTTTGAGTGACCTCGTTTAGCATGTTCTCCTCCTGCTTTTGTAGCCTCTCCACTACCCTCTCACTTGTCTCAAGAGCAGACCAGATTGCTTCCAACTCTGCATTTGTGGGCTTTTGAGGAGGTGGAGTCTGAAGGAACAGAGGAGGCTGAATGGGCCAGCCAGTTGAAGGTGGACCTTTCAGCAAATTTGAATTGTCATCTGGGACCTGTAATGGCTCTCTGTTGATTTTGGGTTTCGGCTTCCTGGTTTTCTTTTTGACCTTCTCAGCATCTTCAACAAGGTGCCGGACTAAGTCACTACTGATCTGAATCGTGAATGATTCACCCATGATACTGGAAATTCTACCACACCTGATATATTAACAATATTATTCCAAGACACCAAATATATATTCTTCAGATGTACCAAGCACAATTTTTTCGAGTCTTTCTTTGAGCATCAATGAATATGCTGTTACCAGTCAATATAACGAATCAATATTTTCTCATGTATCGAGCAAACCAAGAACGTGAAGGCCAGTGTTAATCTTCACCAGAAAATATGTAAGGATTAAAGAAATTTCGCAAGGAGGAGTTTAGAGCATGTCATATGTTAATTGCACAGGAAGCACCTTAATAGTCATTTGAGGTGAAATATGTTGGAAGTTTTGAGATTCTGCAAAATGAAATGAAGGAGATTTCCTGGTCAAACCAAGAAGAAAGGAAAGCAGCACGTGAAGACAAAACTCACATGGCCATGCAAGCATGTGTGGTCCCAAAAGCAACTCTTAGTTCAGTGCATTTACAGCCATTGGATTAGATAGGAATTGAGGACACTTGTCCATTTTATCCATCATACATGTATAGTATAAAAGCACCTTTACCTTCACAGCAAAACCTAGAGAAATGTGTACGTGAATAGTGCCGCCATTGTTGAGTAAAAAATGAGATTTGATTTCTTGAGCATGAGTTTTCTTTCTGTTTTACATTCTGTTTTCTATTATGGTATCAGAGCGGGTTAATCCTGCTCCTGATTACCTTCCTTTCTCTTGTGCTTTTCTTCTTGCTGCACCATGGAACAATCTACAGGCTCAACCACATCCACGGGGACTGCAAACCCCATAACAGCGGCATTAGGGACTCTAGTTCAACCCAATAGTCAGCTGATATCCACCAAGTTGGATGAAACAAACTACCTAATATGGAAGCAACAAGTTATCACAGCCATACGAGGATATGGAGTTGAAGGATACATCAATGGTGAAGCAAAGAAGCCTGAGAGATTCACCACAGATCCTGAGACAAATGAAAGCCAAATCAACAATGAATATCTTCTCTGGGTAAGACAGGATCAACTTTTAGCTTCATGGTTAATGTCTTCCCTCAGTGAAGGGATTTTGGTGATGATGGTTGGGTTAAACACAGCACAAGAGATATGGGAGGCTATTGAGAACAACTTTGCTAGTCAATCCTCTGCTAGAATTATGCAGTACAAACTGAAGCTTCAGACTATGAAAAAGGCAGGCTTGTCTATGAGGGAATTTTTGAACAAAATCAAGAACCACTGTGACATTCTTGCCATTGCGGGTGAAAAGGTCTCAGAACAAAATCATATTCTTCACATCTTGACAGGATTGGGCCCTGAGTATGACTCAGTTGTTGTTAATGTGACATCTAGATTTCCACCACACACCCTAGCTGAGGTTCATGCCCTTCTTCTCACCTATGAGTCCAGACTCGAGATGAATCAAAATGCTGTTGTTAACTCTGAAGGCTCCCAGCCTTATGCCAATGTGGTCACTCAAGGGAATCAGAGAAACTTTAACCAGAATTTCACTCAGTTCAGAGGCAACAGAAATCCAAATCAAAGTGGCAGAGGGGGAAGAGGCTCATATAGAGGAAGAGGCAGAGGAAGAAATCAAGGAAATAGGCCTCAATGTCAAATTTGCCATGGAATGAATCACACAGCAGACAAATGTTGGTATAGATATGAATCTCAGCCCAACAGCAATCAAGGAAACAACCAGAACAGCCAACAGATTCCTAGAAGGAACCCCACTCTTAACATGGTACAAGTTCATGGAAACAATACCTATTCTGATATAGGTTCTGAAAGCAGCTGGTTCCCAGACTCAGGAGCTTCCAACCATGTGACAAATGAATTGGAGAACCTAAACATTGCAGCTGAGTATAATGGTGGAAGTAAGCTTCTAATGGGTAATGGAGAAGGAGCATCTATCTCTCATTATGGTAATTCCCTTATTCAACTGCCTGGTCATTCAAAAATCTTTGTGCTTAACAATCTCTTGCATGTTCCCAAAATCAGTAGAAATCTCCTCAGTGTATCACAATTTGCAAGAGACAATAAAGTATATTTTGAGTTTCACCCAAATACCTGTTTTGTTAAGGACCAGGCAACACAAGAGGTCCTACTCAAGGGAATACTTAAAGAGGGTCTCTATCACTTCAACCTGCAGTGCATGAAGAACAACAACATTCCCAAACCTGAGCCTTCTTCATCAAATAAAGAAAAATTGCAAGTTCTTAGTTATCAGCCCTTTTCTTATTTTTCAAAGATTGGTGAATGTAATAGCCTAGACTTATGGCATCAAAGACTCGGTCATGCTAATTATGAGAATGTTAAGAAGGCTTTGAAATCTTGTAACCTGGATTATAAGGCCAGGAATGACAATGTGTTATGTGAATCATGCATTATGGCAAAAAGCCACTCTCTTCCTTTTGATCATTCTGAGCACACTTGTTCTTATCCTCTCGAATTGATTCATAGTGATGTTTGGGGACCATGTCATGTTAAAGCTTTGAATGGATATGCATATTATGTGAGTTTTATTAATCATTACTCAAGGTTTTCTTGGATATATTTGTTGAAAGCCAAGTCTGATGTTTATAGTGCATTTCTGAATTTTAGAGCCTTGGTTGAGAATCAGTTTAATAGGAAGATTAAGGCTCTACAGAGTGATGGAGGGGGAGAATATCAATCTCTATCTAAGTACCTCCAGGAGAATGGTATTGTGCATAGGATATCATGTGCATATACCCCTCAACAGAACGGTCTAGCTGAAAGGAAACATAGGGACATAGTAAATATGGGATTGTCTCTTTTAGCACACTCTCATTTGCCTCTTTGTTATTGGGGAGATGCCTTTATTACAGCTGCCTATCTGTTGAATAGAATACCCAGCAAGCCTTTGAACTCAAAGACCCCTCTTGAAATTTTATATGGTCACAAGCCAGATTACAAGAGATTGAGAGTGTTTGGATGTTTGTGTTATCCTCATCTTAGACCCTATAATAAACACAAAATGGAGTATAGATCTTGTGCTGCCACCTTTCTAGGGTACAGTAACCAGTACAAGGGATACAAAGTGCTTTTGCCCAACAGAAAGATCATCATCACAAGGGATGTGCTATTTGATGAAACAATCTTCCCTTATAAGGACAAGCAGGTTGGTCAAAGTGAGAAGGATGATTTGCAGAAGGCATGGAATCTTCCTAGTATTCCTGTAATACATAAGGAAATGCAACTGAGAGAGCAACACCATGAGGAAACTTCATCTTCTGAAGAAGGAATGAGTCCAAATGGACAACAAAATGGAGCCAGTGGGAGTAGAAGCTCTAGCTCTCAAGGAAGTAGAACTACAGCCAGTCAGAGAAGCAATGCCAGTTTAACAGGAATACCACTTGTGGTGCAACTGCCTATGCTCAATGATTCTCCAGAAAAGTCACATGAAGAAGAAGAGGTTAGAACTAAGCATCCAATGATCACAAGAGCAAGAGCAGGAATTTTCAAACCAAAAGCCTACAACATTAAACAAGAAGAGTCTGAACCAAGAAGTTTAAATGATGCTCTTTGCCTAAAGCATTGGAAAACAGCCATGGATGAGGAACTAGATGCACTTGAAAGAAACAAAACTTGGACTTTGGTGCCACCACCAGAAGGGAGAAACATTGTAGGATGTAAGTGGGTCTTCAAGATCAAAAGAAAGTCAGATGGGAGCATAGCTAAGTATAAGGCTAGGCTAGTTGCTCAAGGATACTCACAAAAACCAGGATTTGATTTCACAGAGACCTTTAGTCCAGTAATCAAGCACAACACCATAAGAATAATGCTCACATTAGCAGTTCACTTTAACTGGAGAGTGAGGCAGTTGGATGTGAGCAATGCTTTCCTTAATGGAGACTTGAATGAAGCCATATACATGAAGCAGCCACCAGGATATGAATTGGCAGGAAATGAGCATCTAGTTTGCAAACTTTCCAAAGCCTTGTATGGCTTGAAACAAGCATCAAGGGCATGGTACAACAAAGTTAAGGAGGCTCTAAAGTTGATGGGATTCAAGGACTCGAAGGCTGATAGTTCAATGTTCTTTAAAATCAAAGAGGGCAGTTTCTTGTTTGTTTTGATATATGTTGATGATATTTTGGTGACAGGGACTCATACTATGGAAATTGAAAAATTCATAGAATCTCTGGGAAAGATGTTTGCTGTCAAAGACCTTGGTGAGATAGAACATTTTCTTGGAATTAAGATATCCAGAACAAAGGAAGGCTTACATCTCAATCAAGGCAAGTATGTTTTGGAATTACTGAAAAGGATCAATATGGAGGAAGCAAAAGGTTTACCAACCCCCATGATATCATCTCTTCAACTGTCAAAAGAAGATGGGAATCCTACCATTGATGGAACTCTCTACAGGAGTGTGGTTGGAGCATTACAGTACATCACATTGACTAGGCCTGAAATCAGTTTTGCTGTGAACAAGGTGAGTCAATATATGTCTTGTCCTCTAGACTCACATTGGAAAGCTGTTAAAAGAATCCTAAGGTATTTGTCTGGAACATTGCACCATGGTTTGCATTTCAAGAAGACAGATAATCTTGATCTCAAGGGCTTTGCAGACTCTGATTGGGGAGCAGATGTTGATGACAGAAGGTCTGTGACAGGCTACTGTGTTTTTCTTGGAGGAAGCTTAATATCCTGGTGTTCAAAGAAGCAAACTTCAGTCTCAAGGTCGAGCACAGAGGCAGAGTACAGGAGTCTAGCACATGCAGCCTCAGAAGTTACTTGGATTCATTCTATGCTTACAGAAATTGGTTTGAAGTTATTTAAAACTCCTGTGATTTGGGTAGATAACCAAAGTGCAGTGTTTTTGGCATCTAATTCTATCTTGCATGGGAGAACAAAACATGTTGAACTTGATTATCACTTTGTAAGGGAAAAGATTGAGAAAGGACACCTTCATGTGAGACATATACCCTCAGTTGAACAGATTGGTGACATTTTTACCAAGCCTCTCTCTCTGCAATTCTTCTCTCGGCTGAAGAACAAATTGGGAGTAACAAGTATATCCTCGATCGAATTGAGGGGGAGTGTTGGAAGTTTTGAGATTCTGCAAAATGAAATGAAGGAGATTTCCTGGTCAAACCAAGAAGAAAGGAAAGCAGCACGTGAAGACAAAACTCACATGGCCATGCAAGCATGTGTGGTCCCAAAAGCAACTCTTAGTTCAGTGCATTTACAGCCATTGGATTAGATAGGAATTGAGGACACTTGTCCATTTTATCCATCATACATGTATAGTATAAAAGCACCTTTACCTTCACAGCAAAACCTAGAGAAATGTGTACGTGAATAGTGCCGCCATTGTTGAGTAAAAAATGAGATTTGATTTCTTGAGCATGAGTTTTCTTTCTGTTTTACATTCTGTTTTCTATTAAAATAACACTACATATTCGTGGAAGCTAATATAGTAGTAAGAAATAACACAAAAAGTAGTACATAGCAAAAGCTTTACCGATGATACAGCACAAAAAGTAATTATGCAGTAAAATCTTAATTTTGTGCAAAAATATGTGGGGTTTATACGTGAATGGAGCATAGATTTGATATCCACTTCATATTTTGAGTAGTCTAACCCTAAAAATAATTAATAACAATGTAAAATATATGTAAATCATAACTAAAACATAGGAACACAGGTAAACCATACAGGTGCAGCAAATTATCTAGACAAAACCACAGAAAAATTACTCAAACTGCATGGGGTGCTTAGGATCATGAAAGCAGGTGGTGCTGCCATTTTATTATATCTATGCCACGGTCCATAACAAGGTGCCGAAGGATCTTGATTAAACAAGATATCCAAGTTCAAAAGTTCTTCTGACAGAATAAAGGCCTCAACACTCTTTAATGCAAACAATTGATTGTTTTAAGAAACTTAACAGATACAGATTACACAGTACAGTTTTCAAGAAGCAAATAAAGTTGCATACTCATTACCACAGTTTTCAATCAACTAGGGATCACTTTCTTGGACGAAATACAAGGTTGTTACTGAGTACAAGGAAATTGTATTTTCAATATTTCTACAGTATGTTTAAACTAGAAACTGCGGGAGCATATGAAATATCTCAGTAAATACACAGTAATCACTCCACCCACTGATTATGACCGGAAAATTCTCCAAAGGCTAGTGCAATGGACATCCATATGTCTCATCTTTAAATTCAGTATCATATGAAAGAGCAAAGAACACCACCCATATGACAGATTACAAAGAAATCAGAACAAAAATCCAGGAAGCACTCTATCCATTACGTTCAGATATGTAGCATCTTCCTCATCTGAAACTCCAAGCTAAAAGCTAAGGCATGCCAAACAATAATCAGAAAAGAACCATAAAGGGCTCTAAGACTAAAGAAACTTTTATCCCATGTAAACTCTCAACCATTTTCCAGCATTATCAACCCGAGACCCCTGAAATTACGAGCAAAGAACTATAAGCATGCACAGAGAGAAAATTTAACCGGGTCTCTTTCCATCGAGCTAATTACAAAACTATAAATTCAATACGCTAAAAACGAAACGGAACAATCATTGGAAACGAAACGGAACAATCATTGTTAAAACAAAAGAAAAACAATCAATCTCAGTTTAAACCGAAAAAGAAAAGGTCTCTCACCTAAGAAGTTTTCACCCATCCCACAAAAAAATTGGACAACATGTTTCGACATCCTAAGGTCAAAATCTAGCAAAGACAACCATTGGAGCCAGCCTAGCTGGTAAAAGGATCTTGTCTAGCACCTTGAGGTCCTAAGTTCGAATCTCTCCAAATGTTACCACTATAAGTATGCCCCTAAAAAATGTCCCTCCATATGGGCCGGACCAAGCGGTATATACCAAACCGAAGGGCTAGGACGGATTTGGGTTTTCACGAGGATAGGGCCACAGTGACGGTGCGGCTAGCTAGTATAAAAAATTTACCTCCAATGTTTAAACCCTCGTAGCATAGCCTGCTGGAAACACGACCGCCCATTCTGGGTCGAATGCTCTGCATAGAGAGATCGAATCTCATTGGGAGGGAACCTCAGGCCCCTTTTTCCTCATTTGGAGAAAAGGGGACAAGCTAACAATCACCTATGTGGCGTTAGATCTTCTAGGGGGCGGTACGACTGGCTACAGGGCACATCTCGTCGTTTAACTCCCGAAATAGCCGAGAGGCCAGCTACAAGAGTCCAAAACTGATAGACGTAAGCATGAAATCTGTGTATCAGAAAATAAAAAGCCAACAAAGACGGCCAACCAGTCCACAAACGGAAGCATAAGGGTTGGAGGATAAAGATTGCATGACGGAAAAACTTTTCAATTTTACTGTAACTTATTTTTGTGAGAGATAAAATAGACAATATCGTGATGGATTTTAGTTTTTTTTTCAATTATTATTATTAGCCAGCGTATAGTATTTTTATATTTTCAAACATCATAAAAGTTGAGAAACATACTCAACCAAATCGAAGAGGAAATCAATGTTGTTATTCATTTGGTATGTGTCTTGTTAAGGTTAAAAAAGTTAACTAGAACCAAAATGTGAATATAAAAAAAATTTGTTGACTATTTTTAACATCACTCAAGTATAATTAGGAATCTAAATTTTGAGATAGTTGCTTAGATCTACTTCCAAATTATGCTCATTTAATTAAAAAAAAGATCTTTTATATCAATATTACTAACTACTACTTGTTTGGAAACACTTTTCATATAGATTTTTAGATGCAAAAGTTCATTTGGATAAATAATTATGTTTGGTGCTAAATTAAGAATAGACTTATGGATAAGTTATTTATCCAAAAAGTTCATTCTGTATAAGTAAATGATGGAGATTTTTGGAGAAGTCCATTTTAGATAAGTCCATATCTTAAATGGAGTTTTTTAGAAGTGTTGCCAAACAAGGGATAAGTATCTTATTATATTCCATTGCAGTTCATGCTTAGTGCGGCCCAAGTATTAGATAAAAAANTCCAAAGAAAAAAAAAATTACAAAAAAATAATATAAAATAAAATTGTTTTTCTTTTCTTTTCCATGTGAAAGGCAAGAAAAGCTTACATTCTTATGAGACATTTACATTCAGTAAATTATTATCATATAGTATCGGGTAACTTTTATAATGATGTGTGTGGTTTAGTGGCCCTTTACAATCCCAACATGAGTTCCCCTCTTAACATTGATTAATTTCTTCACACTGATGATTATTATTATTATTATTTTACTTAAGGTCACTCAATTAGTTAGTGCGTAAGGCTACAACCTATGTTTTATTTTTCTTCTGAATAATTAACCACATTGAAATTGATTGGCCATCAACGAATCTAAGTGCTAGTTTACACTATTTGGTCTCAACAGTGTCACTACAGATGTTAAATATAGGTCGAAATTTATAGTTCTGTTATGTCCTCTATTTATCGGTGAAGTTTATTTATTCCGATCACTATAGAAAATTATATTTAAAATGACTTTATATCTGTTACGTCCATCAACTAAGCAAAACCGTAAGTTTGATTTGCTTCATTGTCAAATAAAAGTTTAATCAAAATAGAATAATGAACTATGACCATTCAAACTTTAGGAGTACATAGTACATACGTATTTGAACATGTGTTATTTTACCATTTTGATGCAAGGGCAATTTGTACTATATACGCACTATGATTGATTCAAAATACAGCCACTTTTGTTGGTCCATCTCATGATACTCAATTTTATCATTTGGCAGCCTGCAAAAAAAAGAAAAGATAGTGCACAGACAAGACTCCACAAGGGCCTTCTCTTTATTGGCACTCACCATAAATACATAATGTACACAAGAAAAGGTTTCACATTTACATGTCTTATATAGTTGTATGACACACCAGGCCCTCTCTACTCTGTATACCCATCCCTTTTCACATTGGAGTACAAATTACACCCCAACCCATCGATCGCGACTTTTTTTTTTATTTATTTATTTTGTTTATTGGTTGTTCCCCATATCTAATGAACTCAGAGCATTATTCGTTCCCACATCATCAAAACACTCGAAACCAAAGTCGTGGATCCCGAAATCCTGACAATCGAGTAGCCAATTACTGTTCTCGTCCCAAGAAGTCGGGCAAAACACATTGATATCGTGCCCGGGGGATTGGAATTCCCACGGGAACTCGACTTGGGGAGGTTCATCATTAAATAGGCAGCTGATTATAGGGTCATTTTCGTAAAAGTTGCGCTCGGTTAAACATGACTCGTCCGAAGAACTGTTTTGATCGGCCGGCGAGTAGGAGTTCTCGTCCGGGCACATGGGGACGGTGTTATTGGGCCTTTGCAGTTGGGCCTGGGCCTGACTATCTTTTCCCGATTCAGGGGAGATTTCGGTTGGTGGGTTTTGATCGGTTTCGTTTTCTTTGTTGAGGGGTTCGTGGGTGACGGGGTCGATTCCCATTTTAAGGAGTTTTTTCTTTATGTGTGTGTTCCAGTGATTCTTGATCTCGTTGTCAGTTCTCCCGGGCAGTCGAGCTGCGATTTTGGACCACCTAATGAAGAACACAAATTAATTTCAACTAATTGTTGTAAAAAGAAAAATGTTCATATATGGGGAAAATAATTCTTACACAAATAAGTTAAATTTGATTGGTGCAAATTAACAAATAATAGCATCTTGAAAGATAGTTAGTTACATGTCATGGTGTAGGTTGGGACTGAATTATACCCCACTTTTACTCTAATTTGTTAAAGAACATTTTTTTTTTTTTTTGAAAGATAAAAAATAAAGGACCCTTCATCATGAAAGTTTTTAGAGAAAAAGACTTGTGAGTTGTGAATAAGGATATTCAGTTTGGGATCGAAGCCTAATAGGACCCAAATTGATTTTATAGGATATGCCCTATTTGACTTTATATAAGGATTTGTATGATTGAAGCAAAGGAAATATAATTGATTATAAGGGAAGAAAAATGGAGAAATGATCACTTGATAGAAAAGGCAGCCTCTTACGTATTCAAAAGATAAAATTAGACGGAGCATAAAAGGTAAAAGCAACAAAATTAAATATTATCACCATCATAAAAGGGATGTTAGAATATAATTACAAGGCCATGCACCAGTACTTAATATTAAATTAGTTAACCACTTAAGTGGTTTTAGGAGGGACATATAGTTTATAGTTGAGGGCTACACTTGTCTTTTAGTTGACATCCTTGGCAACACTTCTCCAATAATCTTCAATTAATTTAGTTAACTTTAATAACGCTAGTTCCACTGTCCTTAGGAATGATCAAAACTTCTACCAATAAGAGA